>JASVEL010013403.1:0-278915 GCA_032618575.1 Nicotiana noctiflora
ATTTCAAGAGTTATTTCAAACTGAATCAAGTACGCACGATAAGAATTCCAAGAATGAGAAATTTTCTTAAAGGTTCTACAGCCTCTCGAGGATAAATATAGACGTCTCTGTACCGATCAGTGAGACGCTACTAACCGGTTCAAGACTCATGAGGCCTAGTAACCTACGCTCTGATACCAACTTGTCACAACCCCAAATCCGGTCATGATGGCACCCAACATATTGCTAGGCAAGCCCGACCTATCACACACATTTCGAGCTGTAAGATCACATTCTTTGTTCAAAATCTTTAATAACGAGACAATATACGAAGTTTAGCAAATGTATATAAAATAACCCAATAAAATAGTACATATAACCTCCCACGGATCTGGGGGTCACGAGTGAAGAGCCTCTACCGAATAGCATAATAATAATAATACTGAATATAATAATCTAAGTACGCAAAAATGTCAAAAACACAATAATAATGAAGAAGTTGGGTCTTGCGGAAGCTAGGCAGCTACCTCGACAAGCTCCGGAATATCCTTTGAAAGCAGTTAAATATCAAACCCTATCCCGAGGTACGTGGATCTGCACATATGGTGCCGGGAGTAAAGTGAGTACTTCCAACACAACGATAATGGACATGTATAATGATATTGAAAGCAAGACATCCCAACATACCACACATCAAATCTATAATAGTGTTTCATTTCCGTTTAACAGTGTAAATCTCCGGAACAACAGTAACAGATAAAGTAGGTAAATATAAATGCATGAATGCAATGCAAATGCACATGAACATGATGCTACGACGCGTAGCCCGATCCATTTGGGTACCCGCGCTCACTGTGGGGGTTAAGACTCTAGAAGGGCTCCTACAACCCAAGCGCAATATCATAGTAACATATGCTGTGGCGCGCAGCCCGATCCACTATTAGTCCAGCTACATGCAATGCAAGCCTCATAGGCACAAATACTTACCATTTTTAATTCCGTTTAACAATAATTATAGGATTAAGTGTTCAGAAATCTTAGAATTTGTAATTCATATTTAGACAGTGTTTAGCTCTGGACTGATATCATGAAAACATGCTATAATTATAGAAATAGTGATAACGATCCTCACGGGATCCAAATAACCGGCACACAGCCCAAATATATCCATAACCATCCAAGTAGGAGGTTTACCGGCTCATTCATAGCCAATAACACAGTAAAATACCGCTCAGTCGGACTAAGACATTGTCCCCAATCACAATCGCCTCCGCATTATCCGTAGCGTACGTGTCTCGCCTCAATATAGCATCACAAAGTGATATACCGGGGTTTGAAACCCTCAAGTCATCATCCACATCTATTACTCACCTCAAACTCGATCCGAAACTAGTCCACAATGCCTTTCCCTCCAGAATCAACCTTCGTGGGTGCCAAATCTGATCAAAACCAATAGGAATATATCAAAATAGGCTAATGGATCATAACCCAATCAAAATAACTCGAAAGACACCCAAAAACACGAAGTTGGCAAAACCCGAGCCCCGGTCCCACCTCTCGAAAAATTATGAAATTCACATTTTCGGAATACTCGCCTCACCACGAGTCCATGCATATCAAATTTATCAAAATCGGAGTCTATTTGACCCCTCAAATCATCACTTTACGCTTTCTAAGGCTTGAAGTAAAAACCTTCATTTTTACCCTTGATTCCTCAAATTTTCAGTGATAAATTCATGTTTTTACACTATAATAACATAAACCAAGTCCAAATATCCTTACTTGATGATTCTCCTACGAAGCCTCTTCAAAATCGCCCAAAAATCGCCTTAGTTCGCTCCCTAATTTGATTTTACACTTCTGAAATTTCTAATGCTCTGATTATCATTAAACCCTTCAGACATTTCGCTTGCGGTTCCCAAAACATCTTCTGCGGTATCGCTTTTGCGTCCAAATAACCGCTTCTACGGTTTAACTTAAATCCCGCTCGACCACTTCTGCGGCCGCTTTTGCGGTCAATCTACCGCTTCTGCAGTTTCAATCATTTACTCCGGACCGCTTCTGCGGAGACCGCTTTAGCGGAACATGGTCCGTTTTTGTGGAAAAATTCCAGGCCACCAAGGGGCCGCTTTTGCGATCATTGAGATGCATCTGCGGGACCGCTTAATCGGCTCTCCCACCGGAGATGCAGAAGCAATAGAAGCCTTTATACCAAATTTCCCAGTTAACCTCCCGAAACCATCCTGAGGCCCCCTGGACCCCAACTAAAAATACTAACCCACTCTAAAATATCATATGAACTTGTTCCAATCATAAAAACACCTCCTTAAATACGAAAATCACCAAATTACCACGGATTCAAGCCTAATTTTTCTTAAAACTTGCGAAACTAACATTTAATCAAAAACCTGACCAAACGATGTCCGAATGACATGAAAATTTGCAGACATATCCAAAACGACCTAACGAAGCTATTGCAACTCCCAGAATTCCATTCTGACTCCCGGATCAAAATCTCACCTATAACCCGGATTCCACCAAAATTCAAACTTCGCCAATTCAAGCCTTTTTCTATACCGGACCTCCAAATTCAATTTCGATCGCTCTCCTAAGTCACAAATCATCCCCCAAAGCTAATTAAACCATCAAAATTCACATCCGATCCCTCCAACCACATAATCAACTTCCGGTTGACTTTTTCTGAAACAAACTCCCTTCTAAGAGGATATATACCTTATTTTCAACCAGAACCAGTCCAATTACACCCGACCAACTCTAATACTGATATGGAAATAGGAAGCAACACAATAAGGGGGAAACAATGCAGTAACTTACGTGACGACGGGCCGGATCGTTATATCTTACTCCTACACTGTATCTTCAGTCTATGAAGAAATGTGCTCCAAGTGTTGGTCCATATTCGTCACCGCCCCACAAAAAATGCAAAGAACAAGTTATAGATCCGTCAAATGCAGAGACTCAATCCAAGATTTATCATGTTGGTGTATCAGAAATAGCACAAAATGTATTGCTTGTCAAGAAGCCGATATATTCCAAAACTAAAGAAGTATCTTATTTGAGGAAAGATCTACATTCATTCAAAGAATATGTGGATTTTTTATGCACATATTAAACATTACAGTTTAGGGCTTAAAAATCATATATTATTTGGGCACCTATCTAATTATTTGTGTATTGATAAGGTGATGAGCGAGTTCACGTCTCTGAGATCATTGATCAATAAAAACTTTAAGAATCTTTCTGAACTTTTTCAAGACAATTAGCGGTATGCCAGAGAAAGAAAATCACATTGAGATGTAATGATGGTATTCAAATGTCATCAGATGCCAACTTGCAAGATAATCCTAAAGGCCAAATATAGAGTGATATTTATATCTTGTTTGTGCTCTTATCCAGATTAATCGATATAAAACATTATGAAACGGAATATCGAAGTCAGAAACTGAATATTACAGATTCTATATATATTCAAAATCAGTTATTTGGATTGTATATCCAAGTCAAAAACTGAATATTACATGTTGTATATATATATTCAGCAGTCTACAAAGTATGTACCCACCCTATTGTATTTACATCTATTAAACATGTATGTTTATATGTCATCAAATGTGTATGTAGTAGTGCCCAAAATTATTTGGTTATCTTTGTATATTATAGTCAGACACAGTGTATAACAGATTGTATTAGTATGTATTAAACATGATGTTTTCGAATATATTTAATATATAGTTTTCAGCAGAATTTGATAGACTGTATTCGTATGTATACAAACTTATTTGTTTGGTTTGTATATTCAGAAAGATTATATAATCTCAAATCCAAACACTTTTTGTATTTATAATTATTTATATGTATTCATAAAAAATATCTGACTTAGATATTACATGATATTGATACATGTTTTCAAGTATATTTAGAAGTTTGATAAATGTATTCAAGTATATACATATTACTTTCATATATCTAATTAATTTAACAATGTATTCAAATATATTTATTTGTATTCTTTTTTTTTTACTATATTAATATATAATATATATTTAAGCTTGCATTATATGTTTAAGCCAGAAAATAGTAGTTAGATGTATTTCAAATACGCCGCAACAAAATACAATTCACACTCAAACATATTTTGTATTTACATGTATTTATATGTATTCATAAACATGAATAAATTATGTATATATGTCTTTTATATTACAATAACATACATATGTATACATTACACAGAATACAGATGTTAATGCTCTTTTTGTTGATGTAAGAGTGGAGGGGAATACTACATTTGAGTTGCCATGTAATATACCACATATATGCCACGAGGGTGTATCTCTAGAATTTAATGAATCACAATTTGAGCTGGACAATAAGTTTCTTCCAAGTCAAATTCCTGAAACTAGAATTGTGATACATCATGGAATAAAACAATTGAATCAACCTCATTATCATCTCATAGGAATCTGTTACCAAGTCGATACTATTCTTCGCCTTACGAGTCGAACTTCGACTATGCCGGTTAGTGAATTATTAAACAAAAATAATGCTTTATAAAGTTATGATCAATTTCCCTGCGGTATCTATAATTAAATGTATCTATTCATGACTTCAATGAACAATAAATACCTTTGTAATATTGACTCCCATATTTGAAATAAGACACCCATTTGAAGATGATTTAATATCGGGGCCACATCCAACATTAGTCATCCACGTATACGAGAAATGGATTTGTGATGGTCTTCTCTCTAGACATGAACAAAAGTGAGTTTTTTTCCCGTTATGCCTATTATGTATTTATATTTTTGAAAATGGATATACTATTTTTTTTTTCAATTCCTTGTAAAAGTGATTTGGAAGACCATTACAAGAAGAACAAGTCAACACTACATATACCGTTGGATTTTGGTGTTGATCAAGTAACTTAAAAAAATTAGTTTTACCTTCTCTCATTCGATGGTAAAGTATAGGATGACAATGTAAGCTATACCCCTTCCAAATCCATCTAATCCATTTTTAGATGATTGGTTTGTCAAACTGTATAATTCACAATTTGAGATCTGACACAAATTTGTATTTATATTGTGAAAATAGTGAACATACTGTTATTCAGGTGTATTAGTATATATTTGTATATATTTAAATTATTCAGATGTATGGCCACATGAGTATTTAATTGTATGCATTTGTTATTATATTGTTATTGTGCTATTCAAGCTGTATGTTATCATGATTAGTTCCTGAACTATTCAAGTATTTATATTTATTTAGTTAACAGAATGCATTGAACCGTATTCTACATCAAATACATAAATGTATTTAACATTATATATCTTAATAGGTGATGCCAATTTTTAAGTTCATTTTTAAAAACTTCTATTGCACGGAATTATGTTCACTCCATTTGTTTTCAACACCCGATACTTCTATAATCAGATTTTATATTCAGTTGTTTTCCTTGTTTCCATTCGATGTACTAATGCTATGTATTTAAATTTGTACTAGCATATTGATATCATATTTTAATAACTGAGAAAGAACGGGAAGTACACCCAAACAACCAACTTCAATGTGACGATCCCGCCCGTCGTCACGTGAGTTACCGCGCCGTTTCTCTCTTATTATGTAGCTTCATATTTTTATATCAGTGTTAAAGTCTATCGGGTGCAATTGAATTGGATCTAATTGAAAATAAGGCATATAGCCTCTTAGAAGGGAGTTGTTTCATAAAAGTCAATCGGAAGTTGACTATGTAATTAAAGGATTTGGATGTTAATTCCGATGGTTCGGTTAGCTTCGGGATGTACTTTGTAACTTAGGGGAGCGATCAGAATTGAATTTGGAGGTCTGATGTAGAAAGATGCTTGAATTAGCGAAGTTGGAATATTGGCGGAATCCGGTTGATAGGTGAGATTTTGATCCGGGAGTCAAAATCGAATTTCGAGAGTTGCAATAGCTTCGTTAAGTGATTTTGGATATGTCTGCAAATTTTTCAGGTCATTCGGACATCGTTTGTTTGGATTATTGATTGAATGTTGGTTTTGGAAGTTTTAAGAAAAATTAGGCTTGAATCCATGGTAAAATGGTGATTTTTGTTTTAAAGGACATATTTTTATGATTGGAAAAAGTTCATATGTTGTTTTAGAGTGGGTTGGTATTTTTGGTTGGTGTCCTGGAGGCCTCGGGATGGTTTCAGATGGTTAATCGGGAAGTTGGATGTGTTGTAGCAGGTCTGTTGGGAATGCTTCTGTTGTTTCCGCATCTGCGTTGGGTGAGCCACTTAAGCGGTCCCATAGATGCGGCTCAGTGATCGCAAAAGCGGACTTTGGTGGCCTGGGAGTTTCCGCAAAAGCGGTCTCTGCAAAAGCGGACTTTGGTGGCCTGGGAGTTTACGCAAAAGCGGTCTCCGCAAAAGTGGAGTAGTGACTGCAGGAGCGGTCCGGTGTAGAAGGGTTGAGACCGCAGAAGTGGTAGTTTGACCGCAAATGCGGTTACTGCATAAGCGGTATAGGACTGTAGAAGCGGTCGAGTGGGATTTAAGTTGAACTGCAGAAACGGTGAGGAATCCGCATAAGCGGTCCAGCAAAAGCGATAGCGGGACCGCAGAAGCGAAAAGGTATGAAGGGTTTAATGAAAATTAGAGCATTCGAATTTTAGAAGTGTAAAATCATTTTTGGGTGCGAACTAAGGCGATTTTGGGCGATTTTGAAGAGGCTTCATAGGCCGATCATTAGGTAAGGATATTTTGACTTGGTTTATGTTATTATAGTGTAAAAACATGAATTAATAACTGAAAAATTGGAGGAATAAAAGGGTAAAAAACGAGAGGTTTTTGCTTGAAGCCTAAGAAAGGGTAAAGTAATGATTTTAGATGTCAAATGGACTTCGATTTTGATAAATTTTGTATGTATGGACTCGTGGTTAGACCGGGATTCCAGAAATAGAAATTTCGTAATTTTTCGAGAAGTGGACCCGGGGCTCGGGTTTTGCCAACTTCGTGTTTTTGGGTATTTTTCGTGTTATTTCGATTGGGTTATGTTCTATTAGCCTATTTTGATGTATTCTTATTGGTTTTGATCAGATTTGGCACCCGCAGAGGTCGATTCTAGAGGGAAAGGCATTGCGGATTAGTTTCAGAGCGGATTCACGGTGAGTAATAGATGTGGATGATGACCTGAGGGTTTGAAACCCCGGTATATCACTATGCCACACTGTATTGAGGTGAGATACGTACTCTATGGTGAGTGTGGGGTTGATTGTGATTGGGGACTACGGCTTTGTCCGATCGAGTGGCATTATACTGTATTGTTGGCTATAAATGAGCCGGTAAACCTCCTACTTGGATGGTTATGGATATATTTGGGTTGTGTACCTGTTATTTGGATCTCGTGAGGACCGTTATCAATGTTTCTATGATTATAGCATGTTTTCATGATATCAGTCCAGAGCTAAACACTGTCTAAATATAAATTACAAATTCTGAGTTTTCTCAACACCTAATTCTATAATTACTGTTAAATGGAACTACAAATGGTAAGTATTTGTGCCTGTGAGGCTTGCATTGCATGTAGCTGTACTGATAATGGATCGAGCTGCGCGCCGCAACATATGTTACTATGATATTGCGCTTGGATTGTAGGAGCTCCTCCGGAGTCTGAACTCCCACAGTGAGCGCGGGTACCCAAATGGATCGGGCTACGTACCGTAGCGTCATGTTCATGTGCATCTGCATTGTATTTACGCATTTATACCTATTTGCTCTATCTGTTACTGCTTTCCCTGAGATTTATCCCGTTAAAAAGGAAATGAAACACTGTATAGCTTTACTGTGTGGTATTTTGGGTTTT
Organism: Nicotiana noctiflora; assembly: GCA_032618575.1. NCBI lineage: Eukaryota > Viridiplantae > Streptophyta > Magnoliopsida > Solanales > Solanaceae > Nicotiana > Nicotiana noctiflora. Next base: position 7,848 of record JASVEL010013403.1, read on the forward strand.
CTTGCCTTCAATTACATTGTACATGCTTATTACCGCTGAGTTGGAAGTACTCACTTTACTCCCTGCACCTTGTGTGCAGATCCAGGTACCCCTCAGCAGGGTTGATATTTAGCTGTTTCCAGAGCATGTTATAGAGTTTGTCGAGGTATTTTCCCGGCGTCCGCAGGACCTGACTTCCCCATTATTTTCTATGTTTTAGACATTTCCGTGTTTTCAGATTTATTATGTATACAATAATATTACTATGCTATTAAGTAGAGGCGCTTGACTCGTGACCCCCAGATCTTTGGGAGGTGTTGTGTACTATTTTGGATTATTTTTATATACAAATGCTAAACTTCGTATATTGTCTCGTTAATGTTGATTTTGAACAAAGTTGAGAGCTGGTAGCTGGGAATATATGTGATAGACTGGGCTTGCCTAGCAATGTGCTGGGCGGCATCACAATCGGGTTTGGGGTCGTAAAAATATACAACTGTTTATTGTATATTCAGGACAAGAATCGCCGAAATATTCAATAAGTATGCTGATACAAATAGTAATGCAAATTTAGCAAAAGAAGAGGATGTGACATGTGAGTACATAAGGGGATACACATTGCTAGATAATTTACCTTGGTAAACTGTTGACAATATCTTGATACCAGTCAACTTAAAGGACAAACTACACTGGATATTGTCAGTTTTCTCATTCAAGGAGAGATGTATCAAAGTTTATGACTCATACAACTCTACAGGTCATGATGCCTATGTATCTTATGAGATAGATAAGCTTGCTAATCTTGTACCTCTGTGTCTATTTATTAGTGGTTTTTACATAGATAAGTAAGGCATAGATTAGTCTCATGTCTCGGAATATACTGACAAGTCACAAACCGATCAATTTGATGTTGTTTTCATATCAAATCTACCTCAACAAAGATCTCATAACATGTATATATTTGATCCTCTTGCTTTTATCATTTAAAAATATAATAATATGAATTGGTTTTAATTGTTTCGATCTATATTTTCAGGGAATGTGGTTTGCATGTTGCGGCATATGTAAAGTTTTTGAGCACTCTTGGGGTGGTTCCAAAATAACATTTGATTCCACTTTACTCCGTCAAAGATATAGTGCTCTCCTCTAGGACTATGCTACGCATAAGATAGACGTTAATGCCATAAACGGGAATAAAGCACCCTAAAAATGTTTTAGGCAAATCATGGGTCAGATTCGTCGTTGAAGATAGCGTTAAAGTAGTTTTAGGTGAATGTAGTTTTGGATGATAGTTTTATGTAAATACTATTTTTAGAATATTATTTTGGTAAAGATGGTGTTAAGTTAAGGGAAAACCATGTTTTCATTTTAATCACTCTATCCACAGTGTTTATATATGATCATTTCAAGTATTCAATCGATGTTTCAATCTTTTGTGCATCGACATTCATACTTAAGCAACATGTTGTATTCGTATATATCTAACAGGTTATATTCATATGTATTCTACATATGTATGTGTATATATTCATAATCAGTAATTTGGATTGTATATCCAAGTCAGAAACTGAACATTACATGTCGTATATATGTATTCAACAGTCTGCAAAGTATGTACCCAACCTGTTGTATTTGCATTGGTTAAACATGTATGTTCATATGGCATCAAATGTGTATGTAGTAGTATTCGGTTGTATTTGGGTGTCTTTATATATTATATTGAGACACAGTGCATAACAGATTATATAAGTATGTATTAAACAGGATGTATTCGAATGTACTCAACAGGTAGTTTTCAACAGAATATAGTAAACTGTATTCATATGTATACAAACGTATTTATTTGGTTTGTACATTAAGAAAGATTATACAATCTCCAATCCAAACACTTTTTGTACCTAGATTTACTTATATGTATTCACACAAAAATGGCTGACCTAGATATTACATGAGATTGATACATGTATTTAGCAGGGATATTAGTATGCAATCAGATTCAGTCGATTTGATGTTATATCCAAGTCAAAATTGAATAATATGTATTCAGCAGGGGCTATAAGTATGTATTCGACATCTTGTATAAGTATGTATCCAACCTGTTGTATTTACATCTATTAAACAAGTATATTCATATGGTCTCATAATTGTATGTAGCAATATATTGATGTATTTTGGTTGGATTTGTATATTAAAGTCAGTCACAGAGTTACCAGATTGTATATGTATGTATTGAACATGATGTATTCGAATGTATTAAACATGATGTATTCGAATATATTCAACATGGATTTTTTAACAGAATTTAACAAATTATTTTCATATGTATGCAGATGTATATGTTTGTATATTCAGAAAGATTATACAATCTCTAATACAAAGACTTTTCGTATCTAGATTTATTTAGATGTATTCACAGAAAAATGAATGACATATGTATTACTAAATGAAATATGAAATATTTTATATGATATTCATATTCATAAGTTTATAACGATTTTTTCTTGTCTGTTGTCAGACATATTCGAGTATAGAATACGAGTGTACCCTGGTTTATGTATTCACACAATAATCTAACATAATAACTAACTATATCCAGAATCTATTCACAAAATAATCCAAATTGTATTATTGCAAAATATCATCGGAATCTACGACACATAGTTGTAGCACTAATACAAGTCAGAATTTGAACTAAATCCTACGTGGAGCATTTCTACACATTCGCTTATTATGTCCTCCCTGCCCACATATGCTACAATAATGTTGATTTTTCTGCTGCAGCAATTCACTAAACGACTTATCACGTTTCTTCTTTGGCCTTCCAAAAGGTCTTTTGTAACGATCCGACCCATCGATATGGGAGTTACCGCCCCGTTTCCTCCGTTTTATGCATCTATATGTGTCATTATATGTGTTTGGAGAATTTGAAGTAAATCGGGTAGAATTCGATTAGAAATGAGACAATAAATCTCTTTATGGGAAGGTTGGTTTGGAAAAGTCAGCCGAATATTGACTTATGAGTTAGAAGGCTCGGAATGGATTTCTAATGATTCGTCTAGTTTTACGGGATGATTTATGACTTAGGAGAACAATCAAAATTGAATTCGAATGTCCGATATAGAATTATGCTTGAATTGGCTAAGGTTGGATTTTGGCGGATTCCGGATGGTAGGTGAAATTTTGATCCGAGGGTCGGAATGGAATTTCGAGAGTTGCAGTAGCTCCGCTAGGTAATTTTGGATATTCGTGCAAAATTTCAGATCGTTCGGAGGTGTTTAGGTCGGGTTTTAGATCAAATGCAAGTTTCGAAAGTTTTAGTTTAACTTAGGCTTGAATCCGTAATAATTCGATGATTTTGATGTTTATGATGATGTTTTTATGTCGCGAGCAAGTTTGAATGAAGTAATAGAACATATTTGTGGATTTGGTTGAGGTCCCGCGGGTCTCGGGGTAAATTCAGATGGCCAACGAGAAATTTTGAGCATGTTTAATGCAGCAGAAATTGCAGAGGATTTTACTCTATGCGGTCGCATAGACATGTCTGCGATCGCATAGAGGGTTCTGAGGGGGTGGAAACTTTTTCACTACGCGATCGCGTGAAGGAGTGTGTGATCGCGTAGGCTTGAGACTTATCACAGTGCATTCGCACAAAGTTGTCTGCGATCGCGTACAAGAGGAAAAATGTTCACTGTGATCGTGTGGGTATTGCTGCGACCGCGTAGAAGGAATTTTGGGATGCTTGAGATTTGTACTATGCGATTGCATCAGTGGTATTGCGATCGCAGAGAAGAAAGCCTGGGCGGACAGAATGTTTTTAAGGGTTATTTCAGTCGCAAAACCCACCATTTCCCACAATATTTACATCGCCTTGATAGAATTTTGATCGATTTTGACGAGGGTTTCAACGGGAAGTGATTGGAGGTAAGTCTCGTGGCGTAGAAACATCATTTAACTGAAGATTTATACGTTAAATCACTGGAATTGGGTGGCAATTGTGAAGAACTAGGGCTTTGTTTTGAAAATGAATTTTTGGGATTTAAAAGGCCATTTGAACTCTGTTTTCGATAAACTTTATATGTACAAACTCGTGGCAAGATGAGGAATCCATTGGTATGATTTCAGAATTTTTTTAGAAGTGGTCCTGGGGCTCGGGTTTTACCAACTTCATAAATTATTGTACTTTTCAAGTATTTTTAATTGGTTTATGTTTCATTGACACATATTTATGTATTCGCTGTGGTTTTGACTAGTTCGATGCACGAAGAGGTCAATACGAAAGGAAAAGGCATTGCGGACGAGTCCACGGCCGGTTAGAGGTGAGTAGTTGGTATATATGATGGCATGAGGGTTTGAAACCCCGGCTTATCACATTGTGACGCTATTTAGTGTGTGACTCGCATCCCATGGCAGGTGCGTGATTGTTTATGAGTTGGGATTGTCACTTGGTCCAACCCGAATAGGAATAATACTATATTGGCGATTGAAATGCACCATGTGTTGAATATATCTGGGCTTTATGCCATGTTTGGGGTCTTATGCCGACATGTTGTATCCTTAGGGGGATAAATATCATTTTGATAGCATGATTTATAAAATCATTGATCTCAGTCCTGGGTTTAATCACTATTATGAACTGCTAAGTCACTTTTCCTAAAAATTAAGTAACTAAAGTATTTTCCTTATTAATTAATTAGAAACCGGAAATAAATAAATTGAAACTGTTATGTGACTCAAATGCATATTGTGGATTGAGTATGGATCGGGCTACATGTCGCAACAAATGATATGAATATATTGCGGTTGGGCTGAAGGAGCCTCTCCGGTGTCGTAGTGGTCATGTGCATTGCATTGCATTCATGCATTGTTATTTACTTGTGTTATTTGTGATTTGTTGTTGTTGTTAGTTCGTAGTAAAGTATCGGACTGTTAGATGTAGCTTTACTTTGTGCCTTTTCGTGGATTTCTTATCTTTAGAAATTTTAAGTGCTTTTTACTCACCGAGTACTTAGTACTCACCTGTACTCCCTACATCTTTGTGTGCAGATTCAGGTACACCGGAGGTTTAGCTGTGCAGTCCCATTTTATCAGAGTTATCAGAGTTGTTGAGGTAGCTACTGATGTTCGCAGGACCTAGCTACTCTTCTTATTCCAGTTTTATTTATATACTATATACTTTCAGACTTGAGTATTTCGTTCAAATATCTTTGTTATCCAGTTTTTGCATAGAGGTTCTAGCCTCGTGACTCCTGATCTTTGGGAGTGTTATTATCAATTCTTCGCACTTCTCATTATTATTATTCTATTATTACTGGATTATTATTATAAACTATGATAGTCTCCTTAAATTGTCGGTTTCGGGACTTATTGCTAAATATGAAAATGACTGTTGGTCTGGCTTGCCTAGCTTTAGGGTTGGGCGCCATCACGACTGGGTTTGGGTTGTGACAAGTTGGTATCAGAGCCTAGGTTACTAGGCCACGCGAGTCATGATTCCGTTTAGTAGGCTCTCACGGATCGTTACGTAGATGTCCGTATCTATCCTCAGGAGGCTACAGAACTTTTAGGAAACACTTCACTTTCTTGGAATTGATATCATGCAGTTTGTTGTTGTTGTGAAAACTAAATATTTCCATATTCTATTCTCTCGCTGATGGCAAGAACCCGTGCTAACGGACGTGTTGAATGCCTACCAGTGGAACCTAGAGGTCGTGGTCGTGGTAGAGACAGGGCAGCAGGGATAGCAGCTGCTGACCCACCAGTTGACCAGACTCAGGGTCAGATCTCAGTGCCAGTGGGTTAGGTTCAGGATCATATTCCAGTTGCAAGCATTCCAGCAGCCCAGGTTCAGGCACTGGCAGCGCCTATTGAGATATCGGGTCTCCAGGAGACCTTAGCACAAATCCTATCAGTGTGTACTGGCTTAGCTCAGGTGGTTACGGACTCTACTGCAGCAGCTTCTTCTCAGGCAGGGGGAGGAAATCAGACCCCTATTACTCGCACACCAGAGCCGGCAGTTTAGGGTTTACAGGTACCTGAGGCAGCTCCAGCTCATCCAGTTCAGTCGGCTGCGCCAGTCGCACCATCCCCAGCTCATGTGGTTCCAGCTATGCCGGATGACGAGCAACGTCGATTGGACAGGTTCGATATGCTTCAGCCTCCGACATTGAGTGGTGTTGAGGGCGAGGATGCCCAGTGTTTTCTAGATAACTGCCAGCATATGCTTCGTACTGCGAGTATTCTGGAGACTAGTGGTGTAGATTTTACTACCTTCCAGTTTACAGGGCCTGCATTTAATTGGTGGGATGACTTCTAGAGGCGTAGGCCTATTGGGGCAGCACCCTCACATGGCAGCAGTTCTCGACGGTATTCTTGGAGAAGTATGTGCCCCAGTCTCATAGGGAGGAGCTGCATCGTTAGTTCTAGTGGGTGAAGCAGGGAGATATGACAGTGACTTAGTACGAGCTGAGGTTTATACAACTAGCTCAGCATGCTATGAGGATGATCCCGACAGATCGTGAGAGGATCAGGAGATTTGTGGATGGTCTCAACTATCATATACGCATATTAATTACTAGAGAGAGGGCTACAACAATTACTTATGAGGAGGTGGTTTATGCGGCTCGTCAGATTAAGATAGATCATCATCGAGAGAGCGATAAGAGAGCCTCTAAGAGGCCTCGTGGTGCAGGTAGTTTCAGTGGTGCTCCGTCTAGGGTCCTGTTCCAGCACGGTAGAGGTCGTTTCTTCAGACCTCTTCAGTAAGGCCGTTTAGAGTCTAGTGGAGCTTCGTTAGACCGTGGTCATCAAGGTCATCAGCAAGGCCATCCCTCACCGAGAGTCCTTCCAGCTTAGAGCTCTGCTCCTGCTGTCACGACCCAAACCCCAGTCGTGATGGCGCCCAACACAATGCTAGGCAAGCCTGACCATATTACCTCTTAAACCAGCCAATTATTAAATTCCAATTAATCCAGTTAAATTTAAATAGCAAGTGTACATGTCAAAATGGTAAACGCGATAATAGCAACATACAAAATACGGTCCCAATCCGAATCGTGGTGTCACGAGTCTAAGCCACTACAAATGAGATCTACTACACAATCGAATATAAGCAGAATGGAGACAACAAAATGATAAAAAGGAAGAGGTCAGGCACTGCGAACGTCTGCAACAACCTCTAAGTCTCCACAGAATGGGGATAATAAAGCAGTTGCGATAGCTCAACTGCCTCCTGAACCTGTATATCTGCACAAAAAGTACAAGGGAGTGGGGTGAGTATATTTCAACTCAGTGAGTGATAATAATAACAATAATTATAAGTAAGAACTCATGTACTATCACAAAACAGTTCTAAGGGTACCCTCACAGGTAATTCATCACTACGGTGAATACTCTCATCTCCAGTCCACATCTATCTCAACAAGGTCCCACACTGACCAAATCATCACCTGTACCGCTACGGTGTATAGTCAACTCAATGTATGTAAGTATATACATATGTCTATAATTTATAAGTGTTTAAGTATGTATATGGATATACATAAGTATAATGCTGTGGCATGCAGCCCGCTCCAATACATATAATGTTACGGCGCGCAGCCCGCTCCAATACATATACCGCTGCGGCGCGCAGGCCGCTCCATTTAATGTCGACGGCGCTCACTAGGGGTGTATACAGACTTCGGAGGGGCTCCCTAGGCCCAAGCGCTATGATATTGCGGCGTGCAGCCCGGTCCACACATATATTACTGCGGCGTGCAGTCCGATCCAATATATATATGTATATATATATCTATATTGCTTCGGCACGCGGCCCGGTCCCATAATATACACAAGCGCTCACTGAGAATGTGTGCAGACTCAGACTTCGAAGGGGCTCCTACAGCCCAAGCGCAATAATACTGCGGCGTGCAGTCCGTCCCACTTGTATATTACTACGGCGTGCAGTCCGACCCTTGATAGGAAAGTTTGGAGGTCTAGTATTTGAGTTGTAGGGTAGGGCCTTCTAGAATTCGTAGTACTTCTGTTAGGGGCTGAGTGGGGTTTGGTAGCGATCTCTATAGTTAACTAATGTATTGTATTGTGCCTCTTATGGTAGTAACCGATTGGTATTATTGCATGTCATTCTACTTTTGGTTTTATGTTTAGATAATTATTTATTTGATTTATCCCGGATTTACTAACATTGTTTTATTTTGTTTTGTTGTTGATTTTCTCTCTCTTTTTCTGAGCCGAGGGTCGGCCGGAAATAGCCTCTCTACCCTTTCGGGTAGGGGTAAGGCCTGTGTACGTATTACCCTCCCCAGACCCCACTTTGTGGGAACATACTGGGTAGTTGTTGTTGTTGTTGTTGTTGCAGTCCGATCCAACATATATACTGATGCGGCGTGCAGCCTGATAGGTATATGTATATAATACCTCATAATGGGTCCTCGACCCTATCCTAGTCAGTAAATACTTGGCCTCTCAGGCTCAATATAATATCTCATGGTGGGTCCTCGTCCCTATCTCGGTCAATATAGACCTGGCGTCTCAGGCCCAGTATAATATCTGATAGTGGGTCCTCGACCCTATCTCGGTCAATATAGACCTCGCCTCTCAGGCCCAGTATAATATATCACACTGGGTCCTCGACCCCATCATAGTCAATATAGACTTGGCCTTTCAGGCCACCTCAGCTAGAACAGGGAATCACACCCTAGGTAGTCTCTCTCGAAATACACATCTAGTGCTGGCTCATGATATGCTATACAGCTATAACTACGGCTGAGTGTATGTATCCGGCATGATATGAGGGTCACCTAGCTCTACAGGTTTCCCTAATACTTCTATAGATCGGCACAAAGCCCCAAACATGGCTTCTAGCCCCACTACGGAGTTATAAGCTCATTCACAGTCGTAATACACAATACGCTATTAGCCGGGAAGGACCAAGTCCAACTCCCCAATCATAATGTCACCACGGCCGTCACATGACGCGTGTCTCATCTCAACATAGCACTATAAAGTGCAAGTACGGGGTTTCAAACCCTCAGTACATTATTTACTACCACCACTCACCTCGAACCGGTAGAAGCCTCGGTCCACCTTGCGCTTGCCTTGCAATTCAATCACCTCGGATGCCGAATCTGCTCAAAATCAATTAGAATACATCAATATAGGCTAATTAGACACAACCCATTCGAAATAACTCAATTTGCACCAAAACCCACAAAGTTGTCAAAACCCGACTTTCGCTACGCTTCTCGAAAAATTACGAAAGTCAGATATTCGGAACCCTCATCTCAATACGAGTATAGGTATATAAAATTTATCGAAATCGGAGTTCGAATGACCTTTCAAAACCCAAATTTTCGTTTCCAATATCTAGACCACAATCCTTCACAATTTCTACCCAAATTCATGAAGATTGATGTTAATTCTACCGTGAAATTATGTTTATGAGACAAGAAACTTACCTTCGATGAATACCCGATAATTTCCCAGCGTTTTCCCGTGAGTCTCTCTCTCTAGAACTCAAATTTTGTGTTTTGGGTGAATGAACCCGCAACTACACTGCCTCTGCATTTTAATTCACTGACAGACCCGTTACTCTACGCGATCACAGCACTGGGCTCGCGATCGTGATGCACAAATCTTGGGCTGCCAACTTTTCCTCTACGTGATCGCGTGATCCTGGACGCGATCGCAGTGACCCACTTAACAACTCTACGCGATCGCAATGCTACTAACACGATCGCACTGCACTAGAGTTTGATTCTACGCGATCGCATACGACCTCACGCGATGGCACTGCTTCAAATCCCAGACTTACGCGATCGCACACTTCACCTCGCGATCGTAGAGCTCCAGTAGTTTTTTCCTCCTACGCGATCGCACTTCTGTCATCGCGATCTCGATGCATTATCACCACACTTTACGCGATCACATGACTATCTCCGCGATCGCAGAGAGCAAAATTGTTCTGCAATTATTGCAGCAGAATACAACAGTGCCTTTGGCACAAATTGGTCCGTTTAGACCCCCGAATTCATCCCGAGGCTCCCGGGACTCCCAACAAAAACCACCAACATACTCCAAAACACGATACAAACTTGTTCCAATCATAAAAACACCATCCTAAACATCAAAATCACCGTTTACACACGGATTCAAGCCTAAGTTTCTTCAAAACTTCCGAAACTAACATCCAATCCAAAACCCGATCAGACGACGTCCGAATCACCTAAAAATTTGCAGACATATCCAAAATCACATAACGAAGCTACAGGAAGTGTCGGAATTCCATTCCGACTCTCGGATCAAAATCTCGCCTATCGATCGGATATCGCCAAAATTCAACTTTAGCCAATTCAAGCCTAAAACTACACCGGACCTCCAAATTCACTTCCGATCGCTCTCCTAGCTCATAAATGACCTCCCAAAGATGACCGAATCATCAGAATTCAATTCCGAGCTCTCTAACCCACAAGTCAATGTCCAGTTGACTTTTCCCAACTATTCCTTCTTCTAAGAGACTTTCTGTCTCAATTTCAATCAAACTCAACCCGGATTGACTCAAACTTACCCATCATGCATATTACAACATCAACAAGCATATAACGGGGGTAACGGGGTGATAACTCACATGATGACGGGCCGGGTCATCACATTCTCCCCAACTTAAGCAAACGCTATTCCTCGAGCGGACCAAGAGGTCTACTGGAAGTGACCCAACAGCCGAATGACCTTACCAAGCATACATTCGGGGCGATACCACTTCACCCTTTCTTTCATAAGTCCGATAACATAGTATAGCTGAATTTCCACAGTCTAACTGAACCATAAACCACATTGCACTTTCCAAAATCATATACCAAGTCTGAATCCCACATCTATACTCAGAGTACACACGATCCAACTGTAATAGCCAACTCACCACTTCGGGTGAGATAACATGATGTATCAAACAACCCGATCACTCGATACGATAGTCTCTAATAACGACAACTGGCTACAATAACCAAATACCAGCAAAAAGAACCTTTCTCATTAGATAGAGTCTTATTCCAACACCTTCATATCCTGTCCACGACAACTGAAGCACGCGATATACCGAACCCATCTCTTGGGTCAACCATTGGTGAATCCATTTCCCTTTTAAAACTGATACCACAATAAGTTTCGGAGCCAAACCTCGATATTACCTTTCCAACGAACTGCAATCACATATGCTCGCTCTCATTAATGACTCGAATGATCATTTCGGTTATAACACACCACACTGGTGACATGACACCTCAGCATTGGCCTATGCCACAATGACAACAACACAGGCTCCAATAACAACGATCTGAACACACTCGAATCATGACAACTGACTCACACAAATAGCTATAATTCAAATTCCTCAATACCATCATAGCACATAACTGAGATCTCGTCTCACATCATAGAATTAGAGTACCTGAATCCTCCTCGAAAGGTACATCCACCCTGCTGGAGCATGATCTGACAAAGCAATACCTACCAGCCGTCCACTGGCTCTAGGGTACATCCACCTTGCTGGAGCATGATCTGATGCGCTCTGCCATGCAGTTTGCGACATGTTTCTGACATAGTCCATATCACATTAGTCTGGACAACCTGGCTTATGACAACCAGTCAACAATCGTATATCATTATTCAAATTCATCATATCAAGTAACGAGATAGCCACTAGGGCTTCCAATTTCCTATAACCGCTACATTGTGCCGATACACACGATATACCACCGCTGTGTAGGCGGGTTACGAGAACTTCTAGTCTCCAACACATACATAACACAGGAATCACTATGCCTGATTCCGTACTTCACCGAACGATTACATAATGCATCTCAAGCGTCCATTCATACCACGAAAGCCATTCATAAATTTCACTATGTCATCAACGACTCAATTATTATAGTCGATCCAACGGGAGAATACCACCATACCGCTAGATATTATTAGTTGATTTTACCTGGCCCTTTTGACCATAGACTCTGCCGAAATACTAGTATAGTAGTACCATTCTCCTAAATCACCAGGAAGATTGATTCTCATATTATCTGTAGCTGCCCACGCTGCTTGAGGATTTTTAATGACTTCCTATATAATATGAATTGATCTCAAAACCTTGAACTTGTTGTTATTAACTTTCCATAACACATCGCACACCCTTTCTCCCAATTACATTGCATAAGTTAAATTGCCAGGACTAAGTCCTTATACCCATATCAAGTTACACAACTACCAATACTCAAAAGCTTTATTGCACAATATCGGCGAGACTCTTTACTTCAAACATATACTAGGAATTAATAGTATTCCTTATCATACCGTTTCATTTTATTAACAAGTTGATCCATTCACCCAATTTCCTTTCTGATTCATTTTAATTTAATACTAGTCTTTACTGTAGCACCACAATGCCTCAACCCATGTTACCACACAAGGCTCGTACATAAGGCCACTGAATACTCTCTTAATTGTTTCCGGAAATACAACATTCTACAATACTTTGTTTTGAAGAACTTCCTGCGATTGGAATTTGTTATCATTACCTTTCAATACGTATACAACGAGTCTCACCATTCACATAACATAATACAAGTCTTGATTCCTTCCAACGAAACCACCGTCTATAGCCATATACACAATCTTAATACACTTGACTATTACAAGCAAAATCTTTAACACCGCAAAACCATTCTCGGGCGTCATTCACTCTTATTCAATTATAATTCAACTGTCTTATTGGACAGGACCACTCGTGCCCTGTTAGAACTCTGGCATCTCAGAACATGATTACATACAAATGCATTTAGCTATCTTTCTTTTCTATACATCAAACATTCTTTAGCAATAGCCACTCAAAACCTCCTAGTATTTTCTCACATCTACGAAGCACCATAACCTTCGTCGGAATTTTTCCCAACATGCTTGGGGACAGAACCATCATAGCACACAATAGTGCAATCAGTTAGTCAATAACAACCTCCCCAACTTGGCTCGGAGCCATACATCAAAGCATTTTTAGCCATTCATAGCATTCTTACTCAATTGATGCTCCAATGTTACTGTGAGATTAAACTCGAGCTATTTACAAACTTTGGCGGTGACTCGAATCATCAGAAATCTTAACTCTTTTGCAATTCTCGTATTCATTCACACGCAACAGCTAAGCCCATTCCTTAGGCGACAACATCTTTTCTAAGTCCCAAATTTGTCAAAAATTTCAGCAGAGTTTCCTTTGTAAATTGGCCGACCCACCTGCCAGAGAATCAGCAAACCATTCTAACAAATCACCCACAACTCAACAAGACGTCACAATGTATTTCAACAACATAAATCTCAATACTACACGAATTATATCATCAGCATTAGTACATGAACATGCGCTGCACCTGCTTGCATCTTAACACATATCAAATGCCCTCCAATTACACATGCGAATCCACACACCAACTTTGCATAGATCTAGTATTTCAGTACAACACCTTCCACCAGGATATACATAGCATAATCACTTTAGTCTTCCTGAGTCTAAACTTGTTTTACTACACGTAAGGCACTTTGCCTTCCAACTAAGAGATATGATAAATATTCACCACGCCCATAGCTAGGGCTACGTAACAGATCACAATAAGGATTGAATACCTTGCAGCTCACCCATTATCAAACTGCCATTTTCACAATTAAGATCAATACTGATCGCATGAATTTCATAATACTAGCTCGCGAAATTAGCACCTCGGTGCTCAAGCCATAGACAAGGATCCGGCCTCAAGTCCTCCAGACATGCCCAACATGAACTCACAACGATTATATCTCGTCCCTCAATTGGGGAATCATAAGCCATCAAGGCAAATTTATCACTAAGCACTCGAGTGTGCACATCAACGTGTAGAAGGAATTTCAAGAATCATACCTCAAGCTGAATCAAGTACGCACGATAAGAATTTCAAGAATTTGAAGCTTTCCTAAAAGGTTTGCAGCCTCCCGAGGATAAGTACAGGCGTCCCTGTACCGATCCACGAGACTCTACTAAACCGGCTCATGACTCGCGAGACCTGTTAACCTAGGCTCTAATTCCAACTTGTCACGACCCAAACCCCGGTCGTGATGGCGCCCAACACAATGCTAGGCAAGCCTGACCATATTACCTCTTAAACCAGCCAATTATTAAATTCCAATTAATCCAGTTAAATTTAAACTGCAAGGGTACATGTCAATATGATACACGCGGTAATAGCAACATACAAAATACGGTCCCAATCCGAATCGTGGTGTCACGAGTCTAAGCCACTACAAATGAGATCTACTACACAATCGAATCTAAGTAGAATGGAGACAGCAGAATGATAAAAAGAAAGAGGTCAGGTACTGCGAACGTCGGCAGCAACCTCAAAGTCTCCACAGAATGTGGATAATAAAGCAGTTGCGATAGCTCAACTGCCTCCTAAACCTGTATATCTGCACAAAAAGTGCAAGGGAGTGGGGTGAGTATATTTCAACTCAGTGAGTGATAATAATAAACAATAATTGTAAGTAAGAACTCCTATACTATCACAAAACAGTTCTAAGGGTACCCTCACAGGTAATTCATCACTACGGTGAATACTCTCATCTCTCAGTCCACATCTATCTCAACAAGGTCCCACACTGACCAAATCATCACCCGTACCGCTGCGGTGTATAGTCAACTCAATGTGTGTAAGTATATACATATGTCTATAATTTATAAGTATTTAACTATGTATATGGATATACATAAGTATAATGCTGCGGCATGCATCCCGCTCCAATACATATACCGCTACGGCGCGTAGCCCGCTCTAATACATATACCGCTTAGCACACAACCCGCTCTATTTAACATCGACGGCGCTCACTGGGGGTGTATACAGACTTCGGAGGGGCTCCCTAGGCCCAAGTGCTATGATACTGCGGTGTGCAGCCCGATCCATACATATACACTGCGGCGTGCAGTCCGATCCAATATATATCTATACATATATAACTATACTGCTACGGCGTGTAGCCCGATCCCATGATATACACCAGCGCTCACTGAGAATGTGTGCGGACTCGGACTCCGAAGGGGCTCCTACAGCCCAAGCGCAATAATACTGCGGCGTGTAGTCCGTCCCACTTGTATATGACTGTGGCGTGCAGTCCGATCCAACATATATACTGCTGCGGCGTGCAGCCCGATCCAATATAGGTATATGTATATAATACCTCATAATGGGTTCTCGACCCTATCCCAGTCACTATATACTTGGCCTCTCAGGCTCAATATAATATCTCATGGTGGGTCCTCGACCCTATCTCGGTCAATATAGACCTGGCCTCTCAGGCCCAGTATAATATCTGATAGTGGGTCCTCGACCCTATCCCGATCAATATAGACCTGGCCTCTCAGGCCCAGTATAATATATCACAGTGGGTTCTCGACCCCGTCACAATCAATATAGACTTGGCCTTTCCGGCCACCTCAGGTAGAACAGGGAATCACACCCTAGGTAGTCTCTCTCGAAATACACATCTAGTGCTGGCTCATGATATGCTATACAGCTATAACTACGGATGAGTGTATGTATCCGGCATGATATGAGGGTCACCTAGCTCTACAGGTTTCCCTAATACTTCTACAGATCGGCACAAAGCTCCAAACATGGCTACCAGCTCCACTACACAGTTATAAGCTCATTCACAATCGTAATACACAATACGCTATTAGCCGGGAAGGACCAAGTCCAACTCCCCAATCATAATGTCACCACGCCCGTCACATGACGCGTGTCTCATCTCAACATAGCACTGTAAAGTGCAAGTACGGGGTTTCAAACCCTCAATACATTATTTACTACCACCACTCACCTCGAACTGGTTGAAGCCTCGGTCCGCCTTGCGCTTGCCTTGCAATTCAATCACCTCGGATGCCGAATCTGCTCAAAATCAATTAGACTACATCAATATAGGCTAATTAGACACAACCCATTCGAAATAACTCAATTTGCACCAAAACCCACAAAGTTGTCAAAACCCGACTTTCGGAACGCTTCTCGAAAAATTGTGAAAGTCACATATTCGGAACCCTCATCTCAATACGAGTCTAGGCATATAAAATTTATCAAAATCGGAGTTCTAATGGCCTTTCAAAACCCAAATTTTCGTTTTCAATATCTAGGCCACAATCCTTCACAATTTCTACCCAAATTCATGAAGATTGATGTTAATTCTACCATGAAATTATGTTTATGAGACAAGAAACTTTCCTCTGATGAATACCCGATGATTTCCCAGCGTTTTCCCGTGAGTCTCTCTCTCTAGAACTCAAATTTTGTGTTTTGGGTGAATGAACCCGCAACTACACTGCCTCTGCCTTTTAATTCACTGACAGACCCATTACTCTACGCTATCGCAGCACTGGGATCGTGATCGCGATGCACAAACCTGGGCTGCCAACTTTTCTGCTACGCGATCGCGTGATCCAGGACGCGATCGCAGTGACCCACTTAACGACCCTACGCGATCGCAATGCTACTAACGCGATCGCACTACACTCGAGTTTGACTCTACGCAATCGCGACATTCACCACGCGATCGCACTGCTTCCGACCATAAACCCTACGCGATCGCATACGACCTCACGCGATCGCACTGCTTCAAATCCCAGACTTACGCGATCGCACACTTCACCTTGCGATCGTGGAGCTCCAGTATTGTTTTCCTCCTACGCGATCGCATGACTATCTCCGCGATCGCGGAGAGCAAAATTGTTCTGCAATTATTGTAGTAGAAAACAGCAGTGCCTTTGGCACAAATTGGTCCGTTTGGACCCCCGAATTCATCTCGAGGCTCCCGGGACCCCTACGAAAACCACCGACATACTCCAAAACACGGTACGAACTTGGTCCAATCATAAAAACACCATCCTAAACATCAAACTCACTGTTTACACACGGATTCAAGCCTAAGTTTCTTCAAAACTTCCGAAACTAACTTCGAATCCAAAGCCCGATCAGATGAGGTTTGAATGACCTGAAACTTTGCAGACATATCCAAAATCACATAATGAAGCTACAGGAACTGTCAGAATTCCATTCCGACTCCCGGATCAAAATCTCGCCTATCGATCGGATATCGCCAAAATTCAACTTTAGCCAATTCAAGCCTGAAACTACACCGGACCTCTAAATTCACTTCCGATCGCTCTCCTAGCTCATAAATAACCTCCCGGAGTTAACCAAATCATCAAAATTCGATTTCGAGCTCTCTAACTCACAAGTCAACGTCCAATTGACTTTTCCCAACTATTCCTTCTCCTAAGAGACTTTCTGTCTCAATTTCAATCAAACTCAACCCGGATTGACTCAAACTTACCCAACATGCATATTACAACATCAACAAGCATATAACGAGGGTAACGGGGCGATAACTCACATGATGACGGGCCGGGTCATCACACCTGCTTCTTCAGCTCAGGGTTCATCTGCAGCCAGGGTTCCCATCATTCCCCTTCTCTAGATCCAGGTCGTTGTTATGAGTGTGGTGAGTTGGGCCATATTAGGAGGCAGTGTCCCCATATTCTCAGTAAGCAATCTCAGTAGAAGGATCAACCCTCATCTTCTGCTCCTGTTTCTTCAACACCCACTTAGTCAGCTAGGAGTAGTGGTCAGGTAGCCAGAGGTCGCCCCAGGGGTGAGGACCATACTGGCGGAGTTCATGCTTGATTTTATGCTCTTCTAGATAGGAGGGACACTAGCGCATCAGATGTAGTCATCGCAGTTATTATCTTAGTCTTCCACAGGGATGCTTCTATCTTATTTGTTCCCGGATCTACCTACTCTTATGTATATTTATATTTTGCACATTATTTGGGTACGACCCGTGGTTATCTTGCCTTTCCCATGCATGTGTCTATCCCGGTGGGTGATACTGTTATTGTGGATCATGTATATCGATCTTGTCTCGTTACTATTGGGGGTCTGGACACCAGAGTTGATTTGTTATTATTGGGCATGATGGATTTCGACGTGATTCTGGGTATGAATTGGCTATCTCCTTACTATGCTATTTTTGACTATCATGCCAAGACACTTACGTTGGCTATTCCAGGTATTCCGAGGAACCAGTGGCGAGGCGTGACTGATTATGCACCCAACATGTTGATATCCTTCCTAAAAGCTCAATGAATGGTTAGGAAGGGTTGTTTATCTTATCTGGCTTTTGTTAGAGATGTTGGAGCTGAGACTCCTAGTCTTGATTTGGTTCCCATTGTGAGGTATTTCCTAGATGTGTTTCCAGCAGACCTGCCGGGCATGCCGCCGGACAGGGACATCGATTTTGGTATTGACATGGTGTTGGGCACTCAGCCCATTTCTATCCCTCCCTATCGCATGACACTAGCTGAGTTAAAAGAGTTGAAGGAACAACTTCAGGAACTCCTGGATAAAGGGTTCATTCGCCCGAATGTGTCACCTTGGGGTGCACCGGTGATATTCGTAAAGATGAATGATGGCACAATGGGGATATGCATTGATTACAAACAATTGAAAAAGCTGACAGTAAAGAACAAGTACCCACTACCCCATATTGAGGACTTGTTTGATCAGCTTCAGGGAGCAAGTGTATTCTCAAAAATTGACCTTCGATCGGGTTATCACCAGTTGAAAATTAGGGATTCAGACATTATGAAAATGGCTTTCAGAATGAGATATGGGCACTACGAATATCTTGTAATGTCTTTTGGTCTGACTAATGCCCCAGCCACATTCATGCACTTGATGGACATTGTATTTCGGTTGTATCTGGATTCTTTTTCGATCGTGTTTATTGAAAATATCCTCGTATACTCACGCAACAAGGAGGAGCACGCACAGAATTTGAGGGTGGTATTGCAGAGATTGAGAGAGGAAAGCTTTATGCGAAGTTTTCTAAGTGTGAGTTATGGCTTAAGACTGTGACTTTTTTGGGACACGTAGTGTCCATCAATGGTATTCAGGTTGACCCATAGAAGGTCGAGGCGGTGCAGAATCGGCCCAGACCTTCCTCAACTACTGAGATTCAGAGTTTCTCGGTTTGGCAAGTTATTACTACAGGTTCGTTCAGGGTTTTTTGTCTATTGCTTCGCCTTTGACAAAGTTGACACAGAAGAATGCTCCATTTGTGTGGTCTGATGAATACTAGGAATGCTTCCAGAAGCTCAAGTTGGCCTTGACCACAGCTCCAGTACTTGTATTACCATCAGCTTCAGGTTCTTATACAATGTATTACGATGCTTCGAGGTTTGGGATCGGTTGTGTATTGATGCAGGAGGGTAGAGTTATTGCATATGCTTCTCGCTAGTTAAAGCCCCATGAGAAGAACTACCTTGTTCATGACTTAGAATTAGCTGCTATTGTTCACGCCTTGAAGATTTAGAGGCATTATCTATATGGCATATATTGTGAGGTATATACGGACCACCACAGTATTCAACACTTGTTTAAGCAGAAGGATCTCACTTTGAGGCAGCGGAGATGGCTTGAATTACTCATGGAATATGACATTACTATTTTGTATCATCCCATGAAGGCCAATGTAGTGGTCGATGCTTTAAGCCGGAAGACTATTACTTTGGGCAGTTTGGCATACATTCTAGTTGGGGAGAGGCCCCTTGCAGTTGATGTTCAGGCTTTAGCTAATCAGATGGTGAGGTTAGATATTTCCGAGCCCAGCAGGGTGATGGCTTGTATGGTATCATGTTCTTCCTTGTATGACCATATTAGAGAGCATTAGTATGATGATTATCACACCTCCCTTTTTACTACCCCAACAAAAATGTATGCCTGAATAGAGGCTTTTGTACCGATCCGTTTGGAAACATACGTAGGGTATACCTCGATGTTCAAATACCCGAGACGGATATAATAACAAAGAGGAAGGAGTTTTTCCACACAAAGGACAATCGGTCCGGGATTTTTATTAAATTATCAGAGTCGCCACTTGAGAAAATAAGGGTGTTCCAAGTCACCAATTAATCGTGAATCCGAGGAAATTGACTCTGTTATTACAGTCCGCGAAACAAAGACCTGGATTAGGAACTTTGTTAACCCGGGAGAAGGTGTTAGGCATTCCCGGATTTCGTGGTTTTAGCACGGTCGCTCAATCATCGTTCTCAAATCTTGTTTGACTTGTCATAGATTTCAACAATAAGTATGTGCTTTTACTTTAATATTTTACACAATTGCGACATCGCGAAAACGCACCTCGAGTCACACCATAGCCAGTACGCATGTGACTTTTGGTACATTTTGGGTTTGCCGGGATTTAGGATTTAAGTTGCACCAAGTGCACACTCATTCATAAGGAAGGTATATTAAATCGTTCCTAATACAGTCTATCGGCTTTTAATTCTTTTGGGAGAGGCTATGAAGTATACTAGTAGCCTTCCCGGGTCTATTTATGTTTTAACTTCATTACTAGAAGGGGGCCCACTGTTTATTGTCATGTGAGGCTCGTCCCAATTACATTTTATAAAGTCCAACCCTATCGTTTAACTATATTTTCTATATATATGTTTTTTCTTTAGCCAAATTGTTATTTCATTTCAAACTTGGGCCCAGACCACTGTCATAGCTTTTATTGGACCTGGGCCTCTGCGTTCATACTTAGACAGGCGCTGAACCTGCCCAGGCCTCAAAGGCCCAAGCCGTCTTTAGGCTTCTGCTCAACAGCTCAGTTATTCTCATACATGGTTCAGGTCTCCGTTACTTGTTGGGCCCAAACCAAATGAGAACAACAATGATAAGAATAGAAATGATAAACATATAACAGAATACTCATAAATTACTGGGAACGAATTCAATTGCATTTTATTCATCAAAAGGGACAATCACAGTACAAGCTATTAATGTTAACTATGTATCACGACTATCTACTGTACACGAGGCTTGAATTAACAGACTGTTTCTAACTTTGATTTCTACTAATGAATTTACACTAATCATTGAATTACTTACTAGATGAGATTAAAAGGTTTCTTAAATATATACATATGAAAAGGCAAGATGATTATCTAAGGATAAGACGAGTTATTTACAGCTACACTAGTATACTTCTTAATTAATAAGAAATAAACTTGTTCAATGTTTTCAAAAACCAATCCTATACTAATGGTTACTTCAGGTGATCGTTTTCCTTTTAAAACTTACTCAAATCTGAATTTTTATTCTTAAACATATTAACTACACGAAGCTTGATTTAAATAGTCTAATCGTTTTAATGACATAACTCGAATACCCACATTTAAATGATCCAAAGACTTAAGCATGACTATACAACTGATTTTACAGCGAGTTAGTTCATTACAAAGTTATTAGCCCAATTATAGATGAATCATAGCTCGATCTAGCGTTTTCTTCTTCGAATCTTACCTATGTTTAAGTGCGGATTCATGACATGTAGTAAACTATGTGATTATGGTTTACGAAACTACTGTGAAGAACAATTAATGGTTTGGAACTATGATTAGCTAACTTATATTTTAAAGTTTTACCTATTTAAACTAGGTGATATACTATCTATACTACTCTACCACTATTAAACTATCTATTACACTTTTTGTCTTTGTTTTTCTACTATTACATACTATACTACCACTAAAACTACAGATCTACACTAATACTAAATAGTTAATGAAAGAGTAATTACAAAATACAAAAGATCATATGAATTTTAAGGCTAGAACTCCGTTTCATTCAGCAAATCATTACAGCTTCATTTTTTGAATAGAAGTGTACCTGAATCATCAAGGCAAAAGCCAATGAGTCTAGGGGATTAAGAAAATAAGCACAGCAACAGACTCGAACAGCAAATGCAACAGTGATGGATTGAATATCAACTAGTAGAAAACCACAACAACAGCAAATAGAGGTCCAAGCGATAACTCGAGCAAAAACCACAAGAACATATGAAGACCCAAAGGTTCTCACTTGAAAAAATGCAGGAAAACATGTTTGCTATTAACTATTTTTTACTCTGAACTTTTTCTTATCAAAAGCCAGCTTCTATTTAATTCTTTCGATGAATTTCTCTATATTTTGAAGCCAGTCCCTTATTTCACTCTTTTTGGGGATTGATATAGGTGTAAGAGTGGCTGATTTCTTGCGGAGAAAGAATGGGATTAAATACCACTTCTCCCCATTTTAAAATTGCTAAACTTACACTTAGACCCCATTTTCAGTTATCAAATCCCTTCCAGCATGTGCTGGAAGGTTCTATTTGATTCCCTTTTAAGGCTTTTACCAAAGTATCCCTAAGGATTTAAGATTTTTACTGATTTCCCTTTTTAGGGAGACCATTATACCCTTTAATCTCTGCAAAATTGCAGAAATCAGGGGTATAAATGACTCCCATATCCCTATGTGTTCCATATGATTCACTATTTTACCTATTTGGCTTCCTTTTATACCCTTAGTGACTTTGCTGATTTACCCGACCTACCTAGGTCAAGTTTTCAGCATTTTGGGGTTTATTTAACTAATGGCCAGTCCTTGCATTGGTATTTAAGGACTGGCCAGTTATACTTTAGGGAACTATTTCAATTTTAGCCCTTTTTGTTTCATTTTCAGTTAATTAAGACCTTTTTATTTCATTTTTAAACGAATTGCAGGACTAGCCTGCTTTGTTGTTGTATTTAAACTATTTAAGGTTTAGCCAGTCTCAAGTTGAGACTTGGCTTGGGGTAATTGAACCCATTTGCTAAACACAGGCTGGGCCCAAGCCTTTACAGACTTAGCCACCTCTGATTCAGGGCTCAAATGGGCCTTGGTAAGTCTGAACTTGCAGACTTAACCAATTATTTACATAATTAGCCTATTTAACTGAACACAGGCTGGGCTAAGGTCTTTGCAGACCTAGCCACCTGTGTTTCAGGGCTCAAATGAGCCTTGGTGAGTATGTACTTGCAGACTTGCACCATTTGTTGCATAACTAGCCTTTTTAGCTGAACACAGGCTGGGCTAAGGTCTTTGTAGACCTAGCCACCTATGATTCAGGGCTCAAATGAGCCTTGGTGAGTCCGTACTTGCAGACTTGCACCATTTGTTGCACAACTAGCCTTTTTAAGGTGGGCCAGTGTGCTGGACCTTGTAGAGTTGGTCAATTTGCAAAATTGACCACTCTTTGGTTACTTATTATCTTATAACCTATGGTTGTTTAATTTTCAGTTTTAAACCTATTTCAAAACTAACCATTTTATAGAACTTTAACACTTACAGCTATAATTAATCCCCTAAAGTTAATGAGTATTAATTATATGCTCACACTAACAAGAACTAATATAAACTCAGTCATTTCAACATGTAATTGTACACATAGCCACATGAGATCAAATATTATGCATCAATCAAGTAAAACTCATAAGGGGAAATTTGATAGTGTTGAAGCTTAATCAATCAATTCATATTACCCAACTTCATGTGACAAAGTATCAATCAATATCAATTAGACTTAATTACAACTAGTTCATGTCATATGATAATTGAAAAACCTCAAAACCTTTAATGTTCATGGCCATAGGCATACACAGAAGCTAAACTCTCACAAACAATCAGTAATCGATGAAACATGACTCATTTTTTAGACAGAATAACATAGACATGGTAGCCAGGATCTATTTCCAAGTACTAACCCTAGCTTTGATGTATATAAGATGAAAATGAAGGATAAAAGAGTCATGGGAAAACAGTGAAGAAGAGTGCTAACATCTATCATGCCAAGTAATAGAAGAAGAAGCAAAATTAGATTAACATGCTTATCTTAGCAAATAGAGGGACAAAAGAGGTGGTATAAACCAATTATTAGAGGAAAGTCATGGTTTGAATCAGAAGATTTAGGGGAATAGACAAAGATAAGGTAAAACACTTAATATAAGAGACCAATAACTAATCCTAGCCCTAAAACTAAGCAAGAGAAGAAACAGAAGAGAAGAATCATTCAAACTATTAAAAGCTAACAAAGAAGACTAATACAGAACTTAAACATGCAAAGAAGATGAAGAGGCCTAATACTAACAGAGGACAAAGAAAAAGAAAAAAAAAAAGATATCCAAGTCAAGTCTTCAAATAAGAACAAAAATCCGAAGAAGGAATCATAAAGAAAGGAATAGACATGCTGTTGAAGACTAATAGATCAGAAATCACAATAAAGATGAAAAAGCAGAAGATAAAAGATAGATCTTTTGACTCAGAAGAAAAAGAACATGATTTGCAGCAGACAGAACAGAAGAACAAAGTCAAAACAAGAAAATAGCATAAAGACGAACAAGATGAACAAAAACCCTAATGCTAACAGGCTCTTTGAATCGGAGAAATAAACGTAGATAACATAGAAAAATACCACAAAAGAAATATATGAACAATGAACAAGTTAGAGAAAACCCTAGTAGTAACAGATGAAGCATAGGATTTCAGGATCTTAAGAATAGAAAAGCAGACACAAATATGAATACAAAAGTAATAAAATAGAGGGAAAACGTGAATATGAACAAATAAGGGAAGCAGATAAAGCATAGAAGAGGGCGAGGGTACTTAGCTTGCAGGGCCTGTCTCCTGAGCTTCCCCTTTCACTCTTCCCTTTCTTTTTTAGTCTTACAGACTCTTTTGTTTCTTTTCTTTCGTTTTTTCTCATTTTTCTTTTATGTTTTTCCTTTTTAGACTTCAAGACGAAATCTTTAAGGTTTTTTAGTTGGAGTGAGGCGTTTGGGAGAGGGTAAAAGTCAGATCTTGAAGAAGGTTTGAGTTTTGAGTCGCCGGAGTTAGGGTTCCGGCGACTTTATTTTGGATATTCGATGGGATGTAGGGAGATTCGAGAGAGATCAGTGTTGTGGGCGGTTATATCGGACTAAGGCGGTTCTTTTGGCATTAGTTTGAAGAAGGGTTTCATAGTTTGGTGGTCACCGGAGGTAAGTTCCGGTGACCGGCATATCAAGAACATGGGGTGTCTCAAGGGGCTTTAGGGTTTTGAGGGTTGTTTGAGTGGAAGAAGGTGAAGAAGAGAAGAGGGGAGGTACGGGGATGGTCGGAGACCACCGTGGAGGGTGGTGGCCTCCATGGCCGGCTAGGGTTTGCAGAGGAGGCGAAGGAAGAAGACGAAGGAGAAGAGAGAAAGGGGGGCGGCTAGGGTTAGGAGAGTTGAAAAATGGCTGGTCTTTTCAGACCAAAGCCTCATATAGGCGGGGGAGATAAGGTGATCTAGGCCGTTGGTTTGATGAAGATCAACGGCCCTTAACATCGTTACTAAAACGACGCTGTTCGATTTCTAACAAGACTCAAGCCTTCAACCATCAGATCATTTCAAACGGACGGATGAGATTTGATCTCTCTTCTCAATTAATCAAATAATTTCGCAAATTATTCCAACCATTGGATTCAGCCTGATGGACGGCTGAGATCGACTGTCCTTAATGAACTGGACCGAACCTTGGGCTTGGGTGCTTTGGGCCTCTGATTTGGAATTGTTTTGGCCCAATGCCATTATGCCCATATGCATTTTTGTATTTTTTTGGTGTTTTTAAATTATTTTTATGTATTTTCTTTTGTATTTTATTTTCTTTTCTTTTGTATTATTTAAATTATTCAATTTCCTACTTGCACTAATTTTCCGATATTTTTTGGCAATTTTTTACTATTTCTTCCTAATTTCTGCTATTAATGCTCTTTTTTGTTGATTTTCTTTTAACTACTTAATTCAAAATGCATGTGTTTAACCTATATTTTTTTGATTTTCTAATTTTAATTATTAAAAAACATAAAAATGCATTTAATTTCAAACAAGACATGCAATTACACTCAAAAAATATTATTTTATTTTAATTTTGGAATTTTGTTTGCCTAGTGCAAAAATCATGTGCTCACAGCTGCCCCTCTTTGCTCGGGAAAACAAAGAATTTCAGTGCAAAGACAAGTGAGCAGAAATGAGAGATTTTTGTTCGTTGGCATATTCCGTGAAAGCATTTTTGAAAAACTTTTGACCGCACCATGCTTTAGAGGTTGCCTACATATCCTGGGCTAAACAGGAATCAAGTCAGTGTAGTTCGGGAAGGTCTGGCAGTTAAAAACTACCAGACTTACTGTTGCATTGACACTGTTGAGACTTGCTGA
Organism: Nicotiana noctiflora; assembly: GCA_032618575.1. Classification (NCBI taxonomy): domain Eukaryota; kingdom Viridiplantae; phylum Streptophyta; class Magnoliopsida; order Solanales; family Solanaceae; genus Nicotiana; species Nicotiana noctiflora. Next base: position 33,980 of record JASVEL010013403.1, read on the forward strand.
CTTACTCCTTATTACACCGGGGAAGGTAAACTGTAAAATGAAGAAGCTATTCTAAACTATGATCCTACAAATTACAATAGTCCCTATCTAGTTTCTTCTTTGCTCTTCCTTGTCTCCTTTTCTTTGATTTTCTGTGATGCTGACTTTCTCTTTTTGATTTTCTTTTTCTTGCTTCCCCCTCTTTTTTTTTTGATTTTCAATGATACTTCTTACCCTCAAGCTGATGCCTGCTCAAAACAAAACCAAAATAACAAACTTTTCTTCTGCCCCAGTATGGGCTCTTCACGTTACGGTGTTCCTCATGTTAGCTAACACAAACCAGAGTTGCAAAAAATAAAAATTGCATAAAAGTATTCCCTTGTTATCCAGGTGGGCGCCTGATGCATGAAATTAAACATTTGCAGAAAAATATTCCCTTGTTATCCAGGTGGGCGCCTGATGCATGAAATTAAAAATATGCAAAAAAACATTCCCTTGTTATCCAGGTGGGCGCCTGATGCATGAAATTAAAATTGCAGAAAAGTATTCCCTTGTAATCCAGGTGGGCGCCTGATGCATGAAATTAAAAATTTGTAGAAAAATATTCCCTTGTTATCTAGGTGGGCGCCTGATGCATGAAATTAAAATTTGCAAGAAAAGTATTCCCTTGTTATCCAGGTGGGCGCCTGATGCATGAAATTAAAAATTTGCATGAAATTAAAAATTGCAGAAAGTATTCCCTTGTTATCCAGGTGGGCGCCAGATGCATGAAATTAAAATTTTGCATGAAATTAAAATTGCAAAAATGTATTCCCTTGTTATCTAGGTGCGCGCCTGATGCATGAAATGAAAAATTTGCAAAAAAGTATTCCCTTATTATCCAGGTGGGCGCCTGATGCATGAAATTAAAAATTTTGCAAAAGTATTCCCTCAGTTTGATAACTGGGGAGTGGATTTTAAAGATGATACTTTCCTCTTATTTTTTGGTGTTTTCTTTGACTGAATGACTTTCGCCTATGAATTCCTTCACTTATTGCCGGACTTCTCTTTTTTTTGGTGTTTTCTATCTTTCCACATTGGTCACATTTACTTTAAAATGATTAGTGACGATTTGTTCCTGTTTAAATCACAAAATAGAAATTTATTAGATATAAAGTGCTGGCAACTGGCATCTGCCGCCCTTGCCTCTTATTGCTTTCCTCTTTTTGCTTTTTCTCCAACTGTGTGGTCTTTCGGTTGACTATCTCTTGCAAACTCTTTTTGTATTTTCTTGTTTTTCACTTTTTGTTTTCTTTTCTTTCGGCTCTGTTTGACAAACTCCTTTATTTCTTTCCAACTTTCCCTTCCCTTTTCTTTTCTGATCTAGTGCTATTTCAGCTCTTATCGTCAGGAGCTGGTAGTTAGCTCTCATAAGGCAAACAATGAAATGCAGAAAAATAAAAGAGGCTAAGGGTATTTCGGAGAACTGGTAGAACTTATCTGGGTATGCTGGCTAATTCCGTTGACCATGCCATATATTTAAACTCCGACCCAGTTCATTCAACCCATTATTCTGACTCCGGATTGTTCTCAACCCAAACCGATACTATTTTTTGTTGCCTTTTCTCTTTTCCATAGTAATCCTTACGATCGCCCTATGGTGCCTCGAAAGGTTTTCACCAATATGAGTCTCTCATTTATTCTCTCTCAGCCTCACAATTGCCCTGCAGTGCCATTAAAGGTTTTCACTGACAAGACTCTCTCATTTTATTTTCTCTCAACCTCACAGTCGCCTCACAGTGCCGGTTAAGTTTTCACCGATGAGACTCTCTCATTTTTTTTTTCATTTTCCATTTTTCTTTTTGTCTTTTGTTTTCTGTACCACAGATGTTGTCCAAGGTTTTGTTCTTCCTTCGTTGCGTTTGTTATTCTCTTAAAATTGATCAGAAGGCCGTTCTTTGGACTGTAACGCGACTTTTGGATGGGTTGAGAAAGAAGGGTATAAAGGCTCAAAGTTTTACGAGGGTTCAAAAATATTTACAACTCTCGGAATTATAAAACATAACTTCTGCCCCAGTTTCAATATGTGGGGGATTTTTGGATTTTTTCTTTATTGTGACTGAACCTCTGTGAGGCTGCCTACGTACCCTTTCGGGATCAAGTCAAACGTAGTTCATTACTACGTCATCAATTTATGAATTTCTTTTGACTTTTTCTCGATTTCTTTGTCTTTTTTTTTCATTCATTTCCCTTTTTTTTTATTTCATTTTTCATTTTATTTATTGTGCCATAAGCAATTCCGAGAGAGGGGTATGAAAGAATATATCGAACATGGCTCAAAGGGGATGTCAATGGAAAATGATTGGATAGAGAATAAAATGCCTTCGTCATTTCAATTCCAAAATCACAACAAAATACAATTATACAATTGAAAAGAAATCATACATAGTATCTTTTGACCGCATCTGAATTGATGGCAGTCTATACGCACTTCCCTTCAATGTCTGTCAAATATAATGACCCATTGGACAACACCCGTGATACCATAAATGGTCCTTGCCAGTTTGGCGCAAATTTGCCCTTTGCTTAGGCCCAATGCGGTAGGATACGCCTCAATACGAGTTGTCCAACTTCAAACTTCCAAGGACGCACCTTTTTATTATATGCTCGAGCCATTCTCTGTTGATACAATTGCCCGTGGCAAACTGCGGCCAACCTCTTCTCGTCGATCAGACTTAATTGTTCCAGTCGGGCTTTTACCCATTCCTTGACATCTATTCCAGCTTCAGCTTTGATTCGCAGTGATGGTATCTCTATTTCTGCAGGTATAACAGCATTTGTCCCATATACCAATGAATAGGGTATGGCACCGATAGAAGTGCGCACTGTTGTGTGATAACCAATAAGAGCAAAAGGTAACTTCTCATGCCATTGTCTGGATTCCTCCACCATTTTCCTGAGGATCTTCTTTATGTTCTTGTTTGCAACTTCTACTGCCCCATTTGCCTTTGGCTTGTATGGTGTAGAGTTGCGATGTCTGATCTTAAATCTCTGGCAAACTTCTACCATGAGGTGACTGTTCAGATTGGCCCCGTTATCTGTGATGATTACCTTGGGAATTCCAAACCGGCATATAATATTTTCATGCACGAAATCCACCACAGCTTTCTTCGTTACCGCCTTGAATGTCTTTGCCTCGACCAACTTAGTGAAGTAATCAATCGCGACCAAGATGAATCTATGCCCATTGGAAGCTGCAGGCTCTATTGGTCCGATAACATCCATGCCCCAAGCAACAAACGACCAGGGTGCAGACATCGTATGCAATTCATAAGGCGTGGAGTGGATTAGATCTCCATGTACTTGGCATTGGTGGCATTTACTCACATATCTGATACAATCCCGCTCCATGGTGAGCCAATAATATCCGGCCCTCAAAATCTTCTTTGCTAAGATATACCCGCTCATATGGGGTCCACAGGCTCCAGCATGCACCTCAATCATAATCTTGTCGGCTTGTTGCGCATCCACACACCTCAACAATCCCAGGTCTGGTGTTCTTTTATATATGATTCCTCCACTGAGGAACACGCCATTAGCCAAGCATCTCACAGCTCTTTTCTGATCTCCGGTGTCCTGCTCCGGGTATTTTCCTGCCTTCAAATATTCCCTGATGTCGTGATACCATGGTTCTCCGTCCAATGCTCCTTCCACAGCGAAACAGTAAGCATTCTGATCACGCACCTGGATCTGGAGTGGATCTATATAGGCTTTGTCCGGATGATGTAACATAGAGGACAGTATGGCCAGAGCATCCGCAACTTCGTTGTGCATTCTTGGGATATGTTTGAATTCTATGGACTGGAATCTTTGGGACAGCTCATGCAAACAATGCCGGTAAGTTATCAATTTCAGATCCCTTGTTTCCCATTCTCCCTGGATTTGGTGTATCAAAAGATCCGAGTCACCCATGACCAAGATCTCTTGAACACCCATATGTATTGCCATCCTCAATCCCAAAATACACGCCTCATATTCGGCCATATTGTTGGTATAGAAAAATCGAAGCTGAGCGGTGATGGGATAGTGTTGACCTGTTTCTGAAATGAGTACTGCTCCGATACCAACTCCCTTACTGTCGTCGAAATACATCTTCCATCCTGGCTTTTCGCCCTGTTCTATCTCTTCGACATTCATCGCCTTCTCATCCGGAAATTATATCTTTAGTGGCTCATATTCATCATCCACTGGATTCTCTGCCAAGTGATCTGCAACTGCCTGCGCCTTCATCGCCGTACGAGTTACATAAATGATGTCAAATTCTGTGAACTGAATCTGCCATTTAGCAAGTCTTCTTGTAGGCATGGGCTTCTGGAATATGTACTTTAGAGGATCCAACCGTGATATCAGGTACGTGGTATATACTGACAAATAATGTTTCAACTTCTGAGCCACCCGGGTCAATGCACAACAAGTTCTTTCTAACTGAGTATACTTTACCACGTCAAATCTGGTCGTGATGGCGCCCAGAACATTGCTAAGCCAGCCTAACCAATAAATAACAATAACGGAGCTAGATGGCTCTCTTTTGCCCATTTAAGCATATCAAATCATGAAGCAATAGCGATACATATAACGAAAACAAGGAACCAAGTCCTATAATACATCAACTCCCATAGACCGAAGGGTCAAGAGTCATGAGCCTCTACTGAACATGAGTGTATAAAGGTTTACAAGATACCATGTGCGGAAATAAAAAGTCAATACAAAATCAAGAGACAGTAAGAAGGAATATCGGGTCCTGCGGACTCTGCAACTACCTCGAATATCCACAAATGTCGCCTCGCACAGCCACTGGATCACTGCTGAGAGGTACCTGGATCTGCACACAAGGTGCAGGGAGTAAAATGAGTATTGCCAGACTCAATGGTAATAAACAGGGGTAAACAGCGCAGATAAGAAATCCGCAATAAAGCACTATGTAAAGCTGTAATCAAATACCATGTCACAGAATCAATATCGACTGTACCTGTACCAACAAGTACCAGCAAAACAGTATAACAACTAGCAGATGTAGCTAAATGCAATGCAATGCATGATATGACCGCTACGGTGCGTAGCCCGATCCAATTTGGGTACCCGTGCTCACTGTGGGGGTTCAGACTCCGGAGGGGCTCCTACAGCCCAAGCACAATATCACTGCGGCGTGCAGCCCGATACAACATATATACCGCTGCGGCGCGCAGCCCGATCCACTACCAGTCAGCTAATATGCAAATACAGCCTCGCAGGCTCAAAAGTAGTTTGAAAACCCTTTTTATCATTTTTCAGTTGGAAAACAGTAATACCAAGTTCCAGAGATTGGAAATAGCATGATAAGAGAAATAGCTACGGACTGGTAGTAACTAACATGTCAATATGATAAGACAATGATAACGATCCTCGCGGGATCCAATAACTGGCTCACGGCCCACAAGTATACTCAACCGCCCAAGAAGGGGGTTCCTCGGCTCAAGAGTGGCCAATATCTCAATATATAGTATGCAACCATCCGAGAAGGAGGTTCGACGGCTCAAGAATAGCCAATGTCATAACACAGTATCAACAAGTTGGACTAAGCCATAGTCCCCAATCACAATCGACCCCGCACTCACAAGAGAGTACGTGTCTCGCCGCTATACAGCGTCACAAAGTGGTATACCGGGGTTTCGAACCCGCCGGTCATCACCCACATCTATTACTCACCTCAATACGGCGCGACGACTACTCCGCAATGCCCTTGCCACGAGAATCAAGATCCGCACGCGTAGAATCTGATCAAATACAGTTGAAACACAACAAATTAGGCCAATGGGACGACACCCAATCAATATAACTCAATTTACATCAAAATTCCCAAAGTTGTCAAAACCCGACTTTCGGTACGCTTGTCGAAAAATTACAAAAGTCACATATTCGGAACCCTCGCCTTGATACGAGTCTAGGCATATAAAATTTACCAAAATCGGACTCCATTTGCCCACTCAAATCAGTGTTTTTCTTCAATTTAGGCCTAGGGCTCAAATCCACCTTTAATCTTCCATTTACAGAAATTTAACCAATGATTTCATGTTAAAATGATGTAATTAAGCCACAAAACTTACCTCCAACGAAACCCCGATGATTTCTCAGCAATCTCCCGTCAATTTCTTCTCTTGGAACTCAAAAATGGAGGTTTTGGGTATGCGGTTCGCGACTGGACTATTTTGTTATATTAATTCACTGACTGCCAGGCGACCCTCTGCGATCGCAGCCCAAAGCTCGCGATCGCGATGCACAAATTTACCCGGCTTCAAAATTACTCTACGCGATCGCGACATTCCCTACGCGATCGCACTGCCTCATGCCTCAACACTACACGATCGCGCGAAACCACCCGCGATCGCACTGCTCTAAATCCCAGACCTACGCGATCGCACACTACACATCGCTATCGCGATGCACAACCAGCCGACCTTACGCGATCGCATCACACTTCCCGCGATCGCGATGAACAAACTTTCCGGCCTCACTCCAATACTCTACGCGATCGCAGTCTCACCCTTGCGATCGCAGAGCTTCCCAGCTTTACCCTACGCGATCGCATGCCCCAGGCTCGCGATCGCAATGAACAAAAATCCTCTGCACTAATTGCAGCAGAAACAGCAGTGCATTTGGCACAAAATGGTCCGTTTGGACCCCCGAATTCATCTCGAGGCCCCCGGGACCCCAACGAAAACCAGCAACGTACTCCAAAACACGATACGAACTTGTTCCAATCATAAAAACACCATCCTAAACATCAAAATCACCAATTACACACGGATTCAAGCCTAAATTCCTTAAAACTTTCCGAATTACACATTCCATCAAAAACCCGACCAAACGACGTCCGAATGACCTGAAATTTTGCAGGCACATCCAAAATCACCTAACGGAGCTACTGCAACTGTCGGAATTCCATTCCGAACCCCGGATCAAAATCTCACCTACCGTTCGGATTTCGCCAAAATTCAACCTTAGCCAATTCAAGCCTATTTCTACACCGAGCCTCCAAATTCAATTCCGATCGCTCCCCTAAGTCACAAATCACCTCCCGAAACTAACCGAATCATCGGAATCCGATTCCGAGCCCTCTAACCAAATAGTCAACTCCGGGTTGATTTTCCTTATTCAAGTTTCATTCACAAAGGCTATATGCCTCATTTTCAATCCAATTCACTCCTAACTCACCCGATAGACTTTAACACCGATATAAAAGCATAAAACATACAATTTCAACATAACGGGGTGGTAATTCCCGTGACGACGGGCCGGGTCGTCACATTCTCCCCCTCTTAAGCAAACGCTCGTCCTCGAGCGGGTCAAGAATCATACCTGAAGTCTCAAACAAGTGAGGATATCTACTCCGCATCTCCCGCTCGATCGCCCAAGTGGCCTCCTCCACGGGTCGACCTCTCCACTGAACCTTAACTGATGCAATTTCCTTAGACCGCAATTTTCTCACATGACGACCCAAAATAGCAATAGGCTCCACATCATAGGATAGATCACCATCAAGCTGAATGGTACTGAAGTCTAATACATGAGACGGATCTCCAATGTACTTCCGGAGCATAGACACATGGAATACCGGATGAACGCTAGATAAGGTGGGCGGCAAGGCTAACTCATATGCCACCTCTCCAACCCTCCTAAGTATCTCAAAAGGACCAATGTACCTAGGACTCAACTTTCCTTTCTTCCCAAACCTCATGACACCCTTCATAGGTGAAACCTTCAACAATACTCGTCACCAACCATGAAAGACAACTCTCGAACTCTACGGTCCGCATAACTCTTCCGACGAGACTGTGTTGTACGAAGCCTCTCCTGGATCAACTTTGCTCTATCCAGAGCATCCTGGACTAGCTCAGTCCCTATCAATCTAACCTCACCAGGCTCAAACCATCCCATGGGGGATCTACACCGCCTGCCATACAATGCCTCATACGGGGCCATCCGAATACTCGACTGATAACTGTTGTTGTAGGCAAACTCAGCAAGTGGTAGGAACTCACTCCACGAACCACCAAAGTCAATCACACATGCTCGCAACATATCTTCCAGAATCTGAATAGTACGCTCAGACTGCCCATCTGTCTGGGGGTGAAATGCAGTACTCAACTCAACCCGCGTACCCATCTCTCGCTGAAACGCTCTTCAAAACTGAGAAGTGAACTGAGTACCCATGTCGGATATGATAGACACCTGGAACTCCATGCAACCGAACAATCTCTCGAATAAAGATCGCTGCCAACCGCTCCGATGAGTAGGTAGTACTAACCGGAATGAAGTGAGCTGACTTGGTCAGTCTATCCACAATCACCCATACAGAATCAAACTTCCGCACCATCCGAGGGAGTCAAGTAACAAAGTCCATAGTGATCCTCTCCCATTTCCACTCAGGAATATCATTGCGCTGAAATACACCACCGGGCCTCTGATGCTTGTACTTAACCTGCTGACAGTTGAGGCACCGGGCTACATATCTGACAATGTCCATTTTCATCTTTTTCCACCAATAGTGTTGTTTCAAATCTTGATACATCTTAGCGGCTCCTGGATGGATAGAATACCGCGAGCTATGGGCCTCCTCCAAAATCAACTCACGAAGGCCATCAACATTGGGCACACATATCCGGCCCTGCATCCTCAATACGCCGTCACTATCAATGGTGACATCTCTAGCGTCATCATGCTGAACTCTGTCCCTAAGGACAGCCAAATGTGGGTCATCATACTGGCGCTCACGAATACGATCATATAGAGATGACCGAGATACAACACAAGCCAATACCCGGCTGGGCTTCGAAATATCTAACCTCACTAACCGATTGGCTAGCACCTGAACATCATAAGCAAATGGTCTCTCCTCAGCTGAAATATATGCCAAGCTCCCCATACTGACCGCCTTCCGGCTCAAAGCATCGGCCACCACATTGGCCTTCCCGGATGATATAATATAGTAATGTCATAATCCTTCAGCAACTCAAGCCATCTCCGCTGTCTCAAATTAAGGTCTTTCTGTTTGAACAAGTGCTGGCGACTACGATGGTCGGTATACACCTCACAAGACACACCGTACAAATAGTGCCTCCAAATCTTCAATGCAAGAACAATGGCGGCTAGCTCCAAATCATGAACAGGATAGTTCTTCTCATGTGGCTTCAACTGCCGAGAAGCATAAGCAATTACCTTACTTTCCTGCATCAACACACAACCTATCCCCACTCTCGAGACATCACAATAAACAGTATATGAACCTGAAGCTGATGGCAATACTAACACTGGAGCTGTGGTCAAAGCTGTCTTGAGCTTCTGAAAGCTCTCCTCGCACTCATCCGACCACACGAATGGTGCACCCTTCTAGGTCAATTTAGTCAATGAAGAAGCAATGGATGAAAATCCCTGAACAAACCGGCGATAATATCCCACCAAACCAAGAAAACTCCTGATCTCTGTAGCTGAGGACGGTCTAGGCCAACTCTGCACCGCCTCTATCTTTTTCTGATCAACTTGAATACCATCACGAGACACCACATGTCCCAGAAATGCCACGGACTCGAGCCAAAACTCGCACTTGGAGAATTTAGCATATAGCTTCTCCTCCCTCAATCTCTGCAACACAATACTCAAATGCTGAGCATGCTCCTCCTGACTACGGGAGTAGACTAGAATGTCATCAATGAACACAATCACAAATGAATCCAAATAGGGCATGAACACACTGTTCATCAGATGCATAAATGCTGCTGGGGCGTTGGTCAGCCCAAAAGACATCACAAGAAACTCATAATGACCATATCGGGTCCTGAATGCAGTCTTCATAATATCCGAGTCCCTGATCTTCAGCTGATGATAGCCTGAACGAAGATCGATCTTAGAAAACACCCTCGCACCCTGTAACCGATCAAACAAATCATCTATGCGCGGTAGAGGGTACTTGTTCTTCACTGTCACTTTGTTCAATTGCCTATAATCGATACACATTCGCATGGAACCATCTTTCTTTTTAACAAATAATACTGGCGCACCCCACGGGGACACACTAGGGCGGATGAAACCCTTATCCAGAAGCTCTTGAAGCTGCTCTTTCAGTTCTTTCAACTCAGCTGGTGCCATCCGATAAGGAGGAATGGATATAGGCTGAGTGCCCGGTACCAAGTCAATGCCAAAATCAATATCCCTGTCCGGCGGCATGCCCGGCAGGTCTGAGGGGAATACATCTGGGAAATCCCTCACAACAGGTACAGAATCAATGCTAGGAGACTCAGCTCCCACATCTCTCACAAAAGCTAAGTACGATAAACACCCTTTTTCAACCATCTTCTGAGCTTTTAAGAACGAAATAACACGGCTAGGGACGAAATCAGTCGAACCCCGCCACTCAATCTGAGAAATACCAGGAATGGCCAACGTAACTGTCTTAGCATGACAGTCCAATATAGCATGGTACGGAGACAACCAGTCCATACCCAATATAACATCAAAGTCCACCATACCCAACAATAACAAATCTGCATGGGTCTCCAGACCCCCAATAGATATAACACAGGATCTATAGACATGATCCACAACAATCGTATCACCCACGGGGGTGGATACATGAACAGGTAAACCAAGACTACCACTAGTCGCACCCAAATGATGTGCAAAATAAGAGGACACGTATGAATATGTGGACCCTGGATCAAATAGAACAGAGGCATCTGTGTGACAGACAGAAATGATACCTGTAATCACTGCATCGGAGGCAACTGCATCACGCCTGTCAGGAAGTGCATAAAATCGCGCCTGGCCTCCACCAGATCTCTCCTCGCCCCTGGGGCGACCACGAGAAGACTGACCTCCACCTCTACTACTCCGAGATGGTGCTGAAGATGAAGGCTGATCCCTCTGCTGAGTCCTGTCCCTACGGAGTCGAGGGCACTGTCTCCTCATGTGGCCAAACTCACCACACTCATAACATGCACCCGGTGCTGGAGAAGGGGACTGAAGGGAACCCCTCGCCGCAGAAGAACCCTGGGCTGATGAAGTAGGTGCTGCACCCTGGGCTGGAAGGGCACTAAGCGATGACTGACCCTGCTGAAACCCCTGTCGACCACGACCATAAGAACCTCCGCTCTGCTCTGGGCGGCCTGAATGAGAAGGTCTCGATGAGCGACCTCTGCTCTGCTGGGAATGCCCTCTAGATGGAGCACCACTGAAACTGCCAGAACCACGAGGCCTCTTGGCCTCCCGCTCCTCTCTCTCTCGGCGACGATCCGCCTCAATGGAGCGTGCCATATCAACAACCTGCTCAAATGATGATGACAAAACTCTCTCTCTGGTCATAAGAATGCGGATAGAGTAGTTGAGGCCATCAATGAACCTCCTGATCCTCTCCCTATCATTAGGGATCATCCATGTGGCATGCCTAGCCAACTATGTGAATCTGAGCTCATACTGGGTCACAGACATGTCGCCCTGAACCAACCACTCGAACTGGCGACGTAGCTCCTCGCGACGAGGCTGAGGTACATATTTCTCTAGAAAGAGAGTAGAGAACTGCTGCCATGTGAGAGGTGCTGCTCCTGCAGGCCTACGCCTCTCAAACTCTTCCCACCAATCAAATGCGGGACCGGTGAACTGAAAGGTAGTAAATGAAACTCCGCTGGACTCAAGAATACCAGCCATCCGCAACATCCTCTGACACTTGTCCAAGTAACCCTAAGCATCCTCGCCCTCCACGCCACCTGAAATGGGGTGGCTGAAGTCTACCAAATCTCTCAAGACGACGCCGCTCGTCATCGGGCATAACCTGAACCATATGCTCTGGAGCTGGAGCCGGTGCAGCTGGAGGAATAACCGGTGCAACCACCGAGCGGGGACCGCCTCCGGCGTCCGAAGTCCCCGAACAACCTGCTCGGGTGTGCGAGCCGTAGGGGTCCGCCGACCACCCCCTGACTGAGATGTCGCTACGGTGGCGGTAGCCGAAACTACCCGAGCCAAGCCGGAACACACCGATAATATCCGAGCAAGAGTCTTCTGAAGACCAGGAATAGTAATAGATACGGTCTGGGCCTGAACTGGGGCTGCCGAAGCATCAACCACCGGGGGCCGCTCCCGAACCGGTACAACGGGCGGGTCAGCTGGCACTGCCTCGGCCGCCCTACCTCTACCTCTAGCACGACCGCACCCACGGCCTCTAACAGGTGGCAATGGAGGTCGTCCACCTCGTCCCGATGCTCGCGTTCTCGCCATCTGCGAGAGAATAGAATATAGAAGTTCAGTTCTCAGGACAACAAGATCGCACGATAGAGTTTAAGAAAAGTGAAGGGTTTCCTAAAGGTTCGCAGAGCCTCCCGAGGATAAGTACATGCGTCCCCATACCGATCCACAAGACTCTACAAACCGGCTCAAGACTCTTGAGGCCTAGTAAACCTAGGCTCTGATACCAACTTGTCATGACCCCAAATCTGGTCGTGATGGCGCCCAGCACATTGCTAAGCCAGCCTGACCAATCAATAACAATAACAAAGCTAGATGGCTCTCTTTTGCCCATTTAAGCATATCAAATCACGAAGCAATAGCGATACATATAACGAAAACAGGGAACCAAGTCCCATAATACATCAACTCCCATATATCGAAGGGTCAAGAGTCATGAGCCTCTACTGAACATGAGTGTATAAAAGTTTACAAGATACCATGGGTGGAAAGAAAAGTCAATACAAAATCAAGAGACAGTAAGAAGGAATATCGTGTCCTGCGAACTCTGCAGCTACCTCGAATATCCACAAATGTCGCCTCGCACAGCTACTGGATCACTGCTGAGAGGTACCTGGATCTGCACACAAGGTGCAGGGAGTAAAATGAGTACTGCCAGACTCAGTGGTAATAAACAGGGGTAAGACAGCACAGATAAGAAATCCGCAATAAAGCACTATGTAAAGCTGTAATCAAATACCCTGTCACAGAATCAATATCGACTGTACCTGTACCAACAAGTACCAGCAAAATAGTATAACAGCTAGTAGATGTAGCTAAATGCAATGCAATGCATGATATAACCGCTACGGCGCGTAGCCCGATCCAATTTGGGTACCCGTGCTCACTGTGGGGGTTCAGACTCCGGAGGGGCTCCTACAGCTCAAGCATAATATCACTGCGGCGTGTAGTCCGATCCAACATATATACCGCTGCGGCGCGCAGTCCGATCCACTACCAGTCAGCTAATATGCAAATACAGCCTCGCAGGCTCAAAAGTAGTTTGAAAACCCTTTTATCATTTTTAGTTGGAAAGCAGTAATATCAAGTTAAGGAGATTGGAAATAGCATGATAACAGAAATAGCTATGGACTGGTAGTAACTAACATGTCAATATGATAAGACAATGATAACGATCCTCGCGGGATCCAATAACCGGCTCACGGCCCACAAGTGTACTCAACCGCCCAAGAAGGGGGTTCCTCGCTCAAGAGTGGCCAATATCTCAATATATAGTATGCAACCATTCGAGAAGGAGGTTCGACGGCTCAAGAATAGCCAATGTCATAACACAGTATCAACAAGTCGGACTAAGCCATAGTCCCCAATCACAATCGACCCCGCACTCACAAGAGATTACGTGTCTCACTGCTATACAGAGTCACAAAGTGGTATACCGGGGTTTCGAACCCGCTGGTCATCACCCACCTCTATTACTCACCTCAATACGGCGCGACGACTACTCCGCAATGCCCTTGCCATGAGAATCAAGCTCCGCACGCGTAGAATCTGATCAAATACAGTAGAAACACAACAAATTAGGCCAATGGGACAACACCCAATCAATATAACTCAATTTACATCAAAATTCCCAAAGTTGTCAAAACCCGGCTTTCGGTACGCTTGTCGAAAAATTACAAAAGTCACATATTCGGAACCCTCGCCTCGATACGAGTCTAGGCATATAAAATTTACCAAAATCGGACTCCATTTGCCCACTCAAATTAGTGTTTTTCTTCAATTTAGGCCTAGGGCTCAAACCCACCTTTAATCTTCCATTTACAGAAATTTAACCAATGATTTCATGTTAAAATGATGTAATTAAGCCACAAAACTTACCTCCAACGAAACCCCGATGATTTCTCAGCAATCTCCCGTCAATTTCTTCTCTTGGAACTCAAAAATGGAGGTTTTGGGTATGGGGTTCGCGACTGGACTGTTCTGTTATATTAATTCACTGACTGCCAGGCGACCCTCTGCGATCGCAGCCCAAAGCTCGCGATCGCGATGCACAAATTTACCCGGCTTCAAAATTACTCTACGCGATCACGACATTCCCTACGCGATCGCACTGCATCATGCCTCAACACTACGTGATCGCGTAAAACCACCCGCGATCGCACTGCTCTAAATCCCAGACCTACGCGATCGCACACTATACATCGCGATCGCGATGCACAACCAGCCGACCTTACGCGATCGCATCACACTTCCCGCGATCGCGATGAACAAACTTTCCGGCCTCACTCCAATACTCTACGCGATCGCAGTCTCACCCTTGCGATCGCAGAGCTTCCCAGCTTTACCCTACGCGATCGTATGCCCCAGGCTCGCGATCGCGATGAACAAAAATCCTCTGCACTAATTGCAGCAGAAACAGCAATGCATTTGGCACAAAATGGTCCGTTTGGACCCCCGAATTCATCCCGAGGCCCCCAGGACCCCAATGAAAACCACCAACATACTCCAAAACACGATACGAACTTGTTCCAATCATAAAAACACCATCCTAAACATCAAAATCACCAATTACACACGGATTCAAGCCTAAATTCCTTAAAACTTTCCGAATTACACATTCCATCAAAAACCCGACCAAACGACGTCCGAATGACCTGAAATTTTGCAGGCACATCCAAAATCACCTAACGGAGCTACTGCAATTGTCGAAATTCCATTCTGACCCCCGGATCAAAATCTCACCTACCGTTCGGATTTCGCCAAAATTCAACCTTAGCCAATTTAAGCCTATTTCTACACCGGGCCTCCAAATTCAATTCCGATCGCTCCCCTAAGTCACAAATCACCTCCCGGAACTAACCGAATCATCATAATGCGATTCCAAGCCCTCTAACCAAATAGTCAACTCCGGGTTGACTTTCCTTATTCAAGTTTCCTTCACAAAGGCTATATGCCTCATTTCCAATCCAAATCACTCCTAACTCACCTGATAGACTTTAACACTGATATAAAAGCATAAAACATACAATTTCAACATAACGAGGTGGTAATTCCTGTGACGACGGGCCGGGTGGTCACAATACTTTACCTCATAAGATGTGAATTTCTGACTAAGATAATATATAGCCTGCTCTTTCTTGCCCGTCTCATCGTGCTGTCCTAGCACACACCCAAAAGAATTGTCAAGCACTGTCAGATATAAGATCGAAGGCCTTCCCGGCTATGGAGGAACTAGCACTGGAGGATTTGCTAAATATTCCTTGATTTTGTCGAAGGCTTACTGACATTCATCAGTCCATTTCACTGCTGCATCTTTCTTTATCAACTTGAAGATCGGCTCACATGTTGATGTCAACTAAGCGATGAACCGGCTAATATAATTCAGCCTTCCCAATAAGCTCATTACTTCCTTCTTGTTCTTCGGCGGAGGTAGACTCTGGATGGCTTTGATCTTTGATGGATCTAGTTCAATACCCCGCCGACTCACTATGAACCCCAATAGCTTCCCTGAAGGTACTCCAAAAGCGCATTTTGCAGGATTGAGTTTAAGATTGTACCTCCGGAGTCTTTGGAAAAACTTCCTCAAATCCTTCACATGATCATGTTGCTTCCTGGACTTTATGATGACGTCGTCCACATACACTTCGATTTCTTGATGCATCATGTCATGGAACATTATGGTCATTGCCCTCATATAGGTTGCTCCGGCATTCTTTAACCCAAACGGCATCACTCTATAGCAATATGTCCCCCAAGGTGTAATGAAAGTAGTTTTCTCCGCATCTTCTTCGTCCATCAGGATCTGGTGATAACCCGCATAGCAATCTACAAATGAACCGATCATATGCTTGGCACAATTGTCGATTAATATGTGGATGTTTGGTAATGGGAAGTTATCTTTTGGACTGCCTTTGTTGAGGTCTCTGTAATCTACGCACACCCTAGTTTTTCCGTCTTTCTTTGGGACCGGCACCATATTTGCTAACCAGGCGGGGTACTTAGTAACTCATATGACCTTTGCCTCAAACTGATTATTCACCTCTTCTTTTATCGTTACGCTGATTTCCGTTTTGAACTTTCGCAACTTTTGCTTCACTGGCCGGCATTCAGGATAAACAGGCAACTTATGTACCACCAAATCAGTGCTAAGTCCGGGCATGTCAGCATAGGACCAAGCAAAGATGTCCCTGAATTCATGCAGAAACTTTATTAACTCTTCCCTGAGGGAGGTTTCCAAATGAACACTGATATTTGTCTCCCGGACATTATCTTCGCTACCCAAATTGATAGATTTTGTCTCACTCATGTTCGGTTTGGGTTTTTCCTCATATTGATTTAGGTCCTTACTTATTTCCTCGAGGGTTTCATCATCCTCGTATTATATCTCACTATCATTCTCAATTTCTTGTATGATAATTCGATTGTCAAAAATGGGCCGGAAATGCTTCATGCATGACAGGTCATCAGAATCAGCACACATGGAACTGTACAAAAGAAAAGATAAAAATAAGGCAAAAAATGAAGAAAGAAGAAAAACTGCATTTCATTGATATTTGAAAGATGAACAAAGTTTTTGGGTACATTTGATTTCCTTGGGGGTGGGGGACTACAGAAAGTAAAATTGCTTTTTGGGGAAATGATGATGCATTTCAAAAGCTAACTACCAAGACCCCTTCCTGATTGGGAAATGAGTGGCTTCCCAGTTGTTGAGCGTAACACCAGATCCCACGAACTGAACGTCTATCTTGCTAGTACCCTCTCCCATTTCTACCATGTTCACGTCCCCAAATAACATTTCAAACCTCATCAAGAGCTCCTCATCAGGTCTGGTCTCAGCATACCTAGACGCAACAGATGTTTGATGTCGTTTTGTACCAGGCTTGGCAAAGGTATCGGACAGTTTTGGGATGGGTTTAGGAAGGGTCCAGCTTTTCTTTTTGGTTCTCTGGGCTTTTAGGATGTCGGAGTGGGTGGGTTTAAATCCCAAGCCGAAGGTGTCCTTGTTCACTCGCAGATGGACTGGTTGAGTTATTCCTTGCAAGGCTATTCCTAGACCTTTCCCTGGTGTGAATCCATTTTTAATCATCTCCCAGGCTACCATCACAGTGGCAGGTGCCACTATAGGGATTGGCAATTTCTCACCTACAACAATCTTGTTCATTGCTACAGTATCTGTCACCTGGTACACCCAGGGACCCTTGTCTCCATCCACATCCTTGAAGGGCATTATGGCATTGCAGGTGTCTCCCTCTCCATGCACTGTGATTTTTTGCTGCTCCCATTCAAACTTGACCATTTGGGGCAAGGATGATGGCACGACTTTAGCTACGTGGATCCATGGTCGACCCAGCAATAGATTGTAGGATACAGCAATGTCTAACACATGAAACTCCATTGTAATGTCTACTGGCCCAATGGTGACCTCCAAGACGATATCCCCCAAAGTGTTCTTACTTCCACCGTCAAATCCTCTCACAATCACAGTGTTCCTCCGGATTCTATCAGGGTTTATATTCATCTTTCCAAGAGTTGAAAGTGGGCAAATATTTTCACTTGAGCCATTATCTATCAACACCCGAGTGACCACTGACTCCTCGCTATTCACGATAAGGTAGAGCGCCTTATTATGTTCAGTCCCCTCAATGGGCAATTCACTGTCTGAGAACGTAATCTTGTTGGACTCAAAGATCTTGTTGGTGATCTTCTCCAGATGATAGACCGAGATCTTTTCAGGGACATGCGCCTCATTCAATATCTTCATCAATGCTTTTCTGTGTTCCTCTGAATAGATCAACAATGAGAGTAGAGAAATCTATGCAGGTGTCTTCCTCAACTGTTCCACTATTGAGTAGTCTTGATATTTTATCTTCTTGAGGAATTCTTCTGCTTCTTCTTCAGACACAAGCTTCTTCATGTGACTTTCTTTCAACACTGTTCATTTTCCTTAACTCTTCCGGGGCAAAACACCTCCCGGACCAAGTTAGACCGTGCGTCTCGTTAATCTCTCCAGTCACTTCTTTCCCTTTGTACACTACTGCCACCTTGTTGTACTTCCAAGGTATAGTCTTGGTATCTACCACCGGCATCTGTATCACTAGCCTTATAATTACCGGTTCCATGTTTGCACCTTTCACCGTCAACACTGGTTTCACACCTGGCACTACAACTTTCAAAGTCTCCATCGCTGGTTGTTTTTTCACTGCTACTTCAGCTATCACTTTTCCTTTCTCACTTTCCTTTTCTGCTTTGCTGCTGGCCTTTATCATCATGACCGACTGGGATGGATTCCGGCTGCTCTCCTCTTGTGCCAACTCTATCATATGTGCTTCATGATGAAACGGCAGTGGATTCTGAGTAATGTTCGGAGCCTCTGGAGCCTGTACCTCAATCCTCCAGCTATCAATGAGCTCTTGAATAGCGTTTTTCAAGTGCCAACATTTCTCAGTGTCGTGTCCCGGTGCCCCAGAACAATACTCGCACCTGACCGACTGATCGATATTATTTGGATGTGGGTTCGGAAGCTTTGACTCGATTGGGCTCAACATCCCCAATTCCTTCAATCGGTGATAGAGGCTCGTATAGGATTCCCCCAGCGGGGTGAATGTTTTCTTTGTCTGATTTCTGTTCCTCATCTCCGAGTCGGGCCTGAAGTTGGGTTTGTTCGGGTTTTTGTGAGTTCTAGAAGAGGGGTGGGTACTTTGTGTGTGATAAACAATCTACGGGGCCTGGGCTCGCCATACCTGTGGTGGTGGTGGATAAGTTTGGGCTTGTGGATTAGGGTAGTGTGGGGTAGTAGGTGAGTAGTATGGTAGAGGTGGGTTGTATGATGTTAGTGGGTTGTATGGGGTTGATGGGTACGACTGATATGGTCGTGGTGGGTGATGGTATTGGCTATGGTTCCAGGGTTTGCTCTCCACAACCGACACTTCCTCTTTCTTCTTCTTCCCAATGGTTCCTCCGCTCCCTGTCTGGATGGCCTGATTAGTGGCCTTGATCGCTGAAAAACTTATAATCTTGTTAGTTTTCAATCCTTCTTCCACGAAACATCCCATTTTTATGACTTCATTAAAATTCTTTCCAATGGCTGACACCATATGTCCATAGTAGGTAGGCTCCAAGGCCTACAAGAAACAGTCTACCATTTCACTTTCTTTCATCGGCAGATCCACCCTCGCCGCCTGCTCTCTCCATCTAAAGCCGTATTCTCCAAAGCTTTCACCAGGTTTCTTTTCCATTTTAGTGAGTGACAACCTATCCGGTATGATTTCAAAATTATACTGAAAATGGTTAGCAAATGCTTGTGCAAGATCATCCCAGATAAACCATCTGGTGTGATCTTGGCGCGTGTACCATTCCAATGTAGAACCACTCAAACTTTGGCTGAAGTATGCCATCAGAAGCTCATCTCTACCCCCTGCGCCCCGCATCTTGCTGCAGTATCCTCTAAGATGGGCCGCCGGATCCCCGTGTCCACTGTACATGTCAAACTTCGGCAACTTGAACCCGACAGGGAGTTGTACTTCTGGAAACAGACATAGGTTTTTGTACGCCACACTTACTTGTCCCCCTAGCCCTTGTATGTTATGAAAGGACTGCTCCAAACTCCTCATTATTCTGGCCATCTCCTCCTATTCTAAGTTCTTGACAGGTTTTTCTTCAATCGCCTCCTTCAATAGAGCGTGAGATTCATGCTGCCGAAATGTTGGTTCAGGGGGGGTAGTAGTGGGTGTCTTGTATATGGAACTCACTAGATGACTTATGCAAGGCAGCAGGTGGAGGTGCTACATATACCGGGGCAACCTGGGGTGGCTGGGGTGGCACTTGTTTTGACGGTGGTGGTGGTACTTGAGAGGTGGAGGCATAGTAGTGGCGATAGTCTGGATATGTAGAGGATGAGTTCATAGTGGGTGGCTCAGGGTTGGGATTGGCTGGAGGGACGTATGCTGGGTTAGCAGAATAAGTGGGTAAGGGTTGACCCCTCGACCAAGCCTCGTACATCTCAGCCATCTGCTATTTAAGCTTGTACATTTCTTCTTTCATTCCCGTCACGTCCACAACTTCCTCCTCTTGGACGGGGTCCATGACTGTTGGTTCAATTTCTTGAGATACGGCCTTTGTCATTGTCTTAGATCTTGTGTTGTAGGGATGATTAGCTAGAATGCCAGTTGCCAGCTGGGATCTGAATCTCATAAACAGCAACACCCGTTAGTGGTTAGTACATAAAGACATAAGATGCAACGATTTGAAATAATCAGATTTTTCCTTAGACCGTCATGCATCATCCTGGCCTCTGTTTTATTTTGAACCAATCTCATCATTCTCTTTTTTCTTCTTTTCTCTTTTTCTTTTTTTTTTCTTTTTCTCTTTTTTTTTCTCTTCTTTTTTTTTTCCTTTCTTTTTCTCTTTCTTTTTCTTTCTCTCTTTTATTCTTTCCTTATTTTCTTTATTGATTCGCGTTCCTATTTATTTGCCTATCGTAAATAAAGAATTGACATAAAACAAAAGGATTGACAACAACTCTTGATTTTTATTGATAGTTCAAAAATATCGGTTTACAAGATGGTGTTGTACTACTAATGCAAAGAAATATAAATACAGAATGCATGCCCTAAGAATACATTAATGCTCCTAGTACCCGCGAGACATCGTTCGGTCTTGCCGCGGGCCTATATGCTAATCCTTTTTGGAGCCTATCCAGGTCGGACATGACTTGCTGCACAAAGAACTTCACTGCTGACACAAATGTTCCCCGGGACATGTCTTCACATAGCTGGCTCTTTCGGGTGATGTACTGAGCAATATGAACAATTCTCTCTCGAATAACCCCTTTCTCTTGAAGCAATCGGCTGATCTGTTCGGTGCGAGCATCTAAAGTGCGTTGGTTCTCCTTTTGTATTTGTTGTAGCTCAAACTCTAGCCGGGCCATAGTCGTGTAACAATGTTCTCTTTCTTCTTCGAGATCCTTGATGACCTTGTTACTTTTGACAGTGGATGTAACAATCTTCTTTCTCAGTCGAGCTACCTCAAACTCATGCTTATCCTGTATCTACTGAACCAACTTGGCACTTTCCTCGGCATCTTTGGCCATTTGCTTCCGAGCCCTGACTAACTCTATTTCTGCTTTGTCTAAGTCGAAGTTGTAGTCATTCACCTTGCGCCGAAGAGTTTCAATCAATTTCTCGTCTTGCGCTAAGCGAAAAGGGGTCTCGGATGCAATTTTCATCTTAGCAACCTGAGCCTTCAGAATTTCATTTTCTTTCTTCATCCTCTTTTTCTCTCCTTCGTCGGATGCTTCCTGCAAACCGCTCTCAAACTGCAGATTTCTCAATTGTTCTTCTAGCAAGCTGATCCTGGCCTTATATTCCCTTTCTTTGGCCGCCCAATTCCTGTGTTCACTAGATTGCTCCACCAGATCTTGCAAATGGGGTCTTTTCGCAAGCCTGTCATGCTCAATATCCCATCAATACCATGCAGAATACCCTAACGACACTTCACCTCGAGCTCTGTTTTGTACACAAGTCTCTACCTTCAAGTTCTGACATTCATTCCAAATCTGACGTACCTTTGCTTCCGGGAATTGCCCATCCGGACTAATCTCTATCACTTGCGAACTGAGGTCCCCATCCTTTGGTATAACTTGACATCTACCAAGCTATCGCACTGCCCTGTATGGGGCATAAGGCTGGGTACTTTTTAAACCCATGATCAAAAAGTGTGACCCTTATGTCGGCATATAAATCACCTCGTCGAGAGGTAACCAATCATATGTCCAATCAATCTGGCCGTCGGTTAATGATCGTAGATGCAAAATCCAATCCTTTACTCCCTATGGCAACCTAACTTCTTTTGTTCTCGTGTTAAATTCTTCAAGGCACGTTCTTCCAGTCGGCCCATAGCTTGAGAACGAAGGATGATGGCATAGATGTTCGATCAACCATATTTGCAAAATCAAGTTGCATCCCTCAAAGAAGTTGGCCCCTGCTTTGCATGTAGTCAAGGCACGGTAGATGTCGGCTAAAATCATTGGAGCCAGAGTACAATTATCTTGTACAACCAAAGTGATTTCTACCCTTCTACCCCGGCAACCTTTATATTGATGTGCCCATCTTTTCTCGGAAATATAATAACCCAGAGAAATGCCACTAAGAAAGCGAACCGTTGATGCTCCTCCCATTTTGCTCGATTGGACTAGCTACAAAACTTGTTCGTGGAGTCATTGAAACCCCTGACATGTCCATATCTGCTATAAATGAAGTTCACGGAGGAAAATCCGTTGGCTAAATCCACGTTGTGGACATTCCTAGCAATTTTCAAAGAATCCAAGAAGCGATGCACCGTTACTTCTCTCGGGGCCACGGGGTATTTTTCTTTCAAGGGGACCTCATTCTTCCCTATGTAGAAAGCAATTTCTTCCAGAGTGGGAGTGAGTTCAAAGTCCGGAAGATGTAGTACATTGTGTGCAGGATCACAATATGTGACCAATGCTTTGATTATGTCGCCTTGGGGAATTATGTCCAATAACCCCGTGAGATCCTTTAAGTAGCCTTTGATCCAGTTTTGACCCTCTATTCCCATGTCGTTCCACCATAGTCTCAGATCCAAAGGGATTTTATTGATTAAGGCGAAAGGTTCATTCTGTATTGTGCTCATTCTACACATTTATTAAGGCAATTTTATTAAGGAAAGAGAAAAATTCTTTTTCAATGCAAATTTTCATTTTTTGAAAGAGACATGATTCTCGAAGTGGCCATTTTTGCAAAAATAGCCTTCCGGCGTCCTTTCGGAACATTCGGCCGTTTCCAAAAATAGCGATCACTCTGATTATTTGAAACGAAAATCTTTTTGGTCTTTTTCTAAAAAGGTGTGGTTGGGCCCGTTCAATGGTTGCCTACGTATCCCGCCTAATGGCGAGAATCAAAACTGCATAGTTCGGTCAGATTAGTTGACCAATTATTTCAACAACAAAGCCATTTTTTTTTTTTCAAATTTTTAGATTTTCCGGATACACTCTTTCACTAGCTTTTATTTCTCTCTCTTTTCTTTTGAATACTTTTCTATACTCGGGAATTTTGCCGGTCCGCATAACGATCAAGGACAATAAAATGCAACACATAATATGCTCGGTCTTTTTAAATACCGGGTCACCTGTCCTAGACGGACCTAACCCCTGTGTTGAGTCCTCTAAGTCAGATATGATGCAAATAATCGTCCTAGACCTATGTTCAACATCTTATAGTTTCATAGAGTGCTAGACCGTGTACCCGAGCGGACAACTCGAATCATGGAGGGGGCTACGTACCGGTGACTCGCGGAGTAAATCGGCTCTGTAACTTATCCGGCGTATGTTTCTTAGTTTTGGTGTAACTTAACAGAAAGGGGAGTCTCAACCAGTAAGCACATCCCCGGGGGTGAAGAAGAGAAGGGTTTTCAGCACAATTTATATACAACCCACATAGTATCAAAGCGGTAAAACACATAGCATATTGTTCAAATCATATAACGAAGTCAAATAATATCAAGAACGACAATTATAAGGAGCTCGAGTTCTTAAACCCTGAAACCGAAGTT
Organism: Nicotiana noctiflora; assembly: GCA_032618575.1. NCBI lineage: Eukaryota > Viridiplantae > Streptophyta > Magnoliopsida > Solanales > Solanaceae > Nicotiana > Nicotiana noctiflora. The sequence goes on from JASVEL010013403.1 coordinate 57,776, forward strand.
CCGGGTTGGGTTTCCCAGCAGAGTCGCCAGAGCTGTCACACCTCCCTTTTTACTACCCCAACAAAAATGCATACCTGAATAGAGGCTTTTGTACCGATCCGTTTGGAAAGATACGTAGGGTATACCTTGATGTTCAAATACCCGAGACGGATATAATAACAAAGAGGAAGGAGATTTTCGACACAAAGGACAATCGGTCCGGGATTTTTATTAAATTATCAGAGTCGCCACTTGAGAAAATAAGGGTGTCCCAAGTCACCAATTAATACAGAATCCGAGGAAATTGACTCTGTTATTACAGTCAGCGAAACAAAGACCTGGATAAGGAACTCTGTTAACCTGGGAGAAGGTGTTAGGCATTCCCGAATTTCGTGGTTTTAGCACGGTCGCTCAATCATCGTTCTCGAATCTTGTTTGACTTGTCATAGATTTTAACAATACGTGTGTGCTTTTACTTTAATATTTTACTGAATTGCGACATCACAAAAACGCACCTCGAGTCACACCGTAACCAGCACGCCTGTGACTTTTGGTACATTTCGGCTTTGCCGGGATTTAAGATTTAAGTTGCACCAAGTGCACACTCGTGCATAAGGAAGGTATATTAAATCGTGCCTAATAGAGTCTATCGGCTTTTAATTCTTTTGGGAGAGGCTATGAAGTTCACTAGTAGCCTTCCCGGGTCTATTTATGTCTTAACTTCATTACTAGAGGGGCCCCACTGTTTATTGTCGTGTGAGGCTCGTCCCAATTACATTTTTTAAAGTCCAACCCTATCGTTTAACTATATTTTCTATATATATGTTTTTTCCTTATCCAAATTGTTATTTCATTTTAGACTTGGGCCCAGACCACTGCCATAGCTTTTATTAGACCTGGGCCTCTACGTTCATACTTAGACAGGCGCTAAACCTGCCCAGGCCTCAAAGGCACAAGCCGTCTTTAGGCTTCTGCTCAACAACTCAGTTATTTCGTATCATGGTTCAGGCCTCCGTTACTTGTTGGGCGCAGACCTAATGAGAACAACAATGATAAGAATAGAAATGATAAACATATAACAGAATACTCATAAATTACTGGGAACGAATTCAATTGCATTTTATTCATCAAAAGGGACAATCACTGTACAAGCCATTAATGTTAACTATGTATCACGACTATCTACTGTACACGAGGCTTGAATTAACAGACTATTTCTAACTTCGATTTCTACTAATGAACTTACACTAATCATTGAATTACTTACTAGCTGGGATTAAAAGGTTGCTTAAATATATACATATGAAAAGGCAAGATGATTATCTAAGGATAAGACGAGTTATTTATAGCTACACTATTCTACTACTTAATTAATATGAAATAAACCTGTTCAATGTTTTCAAAAACCAATCCTATACTAATGGTTACTTCAGGTGATCGTTTTCCTTTTAAAACTTACTCAAATATGAATTTTTATTCTTAAACATATTAACTACACGAAGCTTGATTTAAACAGTCTAATCGTTTCAATGACATAACTCGAATACCCACATTTAAATGATCCAAAGACTTAAGCATGACTATACAGCTGATTTTACTGCGACTTAGTTCATTACAAAGTTATTAGCCGAATTATAGATGAATCATAGCTCGATCTAGCGTTTTCTTCTTCGAATCTTACCTATGTTTAAGTGCGGATTCATGACATGTGGTTAACTATGTGATTATGGTTTACGAAACTACTGTGAAGAACAATTAATGGTTTGGAACTATGATTAGCTAACTTATATTTTAAAGTTTTACCTATTTAAACTAGGTGATATACTATCTATACTACTCTACCACTATTAAACTATCTATTACACTTTTTGTCTTTGTTTTTACTACCACTAAAACTACAGATCTACACTAATACTAAACAGTTAATGAAAGAGTAATTACAAAATACAAAAGATCATATGAATTTTAAGGCTAGAACTCCATTTCATTCAGCAAATCATTACAGCTTCATTTTTTGAACAGAAGTGTACCTGAATCAGCAAGGTAAAAGCCAATGAGTCTAGGGGATTAAGAAAATAAGCACAGCAACATACTCGAACAGCAAATTCAATAGTGATGGATTGAATCAACTAGTAGAAAACCACAGCAACAGAAAATAGAGGTCCAAGCGAAAACGCGAGCAAAAACCACAAGACCAGATGAAGACCCAAAGGTTCTCACTCGAAAAAATGCAGGAAAACTTGTTTGCTATTAACTATTTTTTACTCTGAACTTTTTCTTATCAAAAGCCAGCCTCTATTTCACTCTTTCTATGGACTTCTCTATATTTTGAAGCCAGCCCCTTATTTCACTCTTTTTGGGGGTTTATATATGTGTAAGAGTGGTTGATTTCTTGGGGTGAAAGAATGGGATTAAATCTCACTTCTCCCCTTTTTAAAATTGCTAAACTTACACTTAGACCCCATTTTCAGTTATCAAATCCCTTCCAGCATGTGCTGGAAGGTTCTATTAGATTCCCTTTTAAGGCTTTTACCAAAGTATCCCTAAGGGTTTAAGATTTTTACTGATTCCCCTTTTAAGGGAGACCATTATACCCTTTAATCTCTGCAAAATTGTAGAAATCAGGGGTACAAATGACTCCCATATCCCTATGTGTTCCATATGATTCACTATTTTACCTATTTGGCTTCCTTTTATACCCTTAGTGACTTTGCTGATTTACCCGACCTACCTAGGTCAAGTTTTCAGCATTTTGGGGTTTATTTAACTAATGGCCAGTCCTTGCATTGGTATTTAAGGACTGGCCAGTTATACTTTAGGGAACTATTTCAATTTTAGCCCCTTTTGTTTCATTTTCAGTTAATTAAGACCTTTTTATTTCATTTTTAAACTAATTGCAGGACTAGCCTGCTTTATTGTTGTATTTAAACTATTTAAGATTTACCCAGTCTCAAGTTAAGACTTGGCTTGGGGTAATTAAACCCATTTGCTGAACACAGGCTGGGCCCAAGCCTTTGCAGACTTACCCACCTATGATTCGGGGCTCAAATGAGCCTTGGTAAGTCTAAACTTGCAGACTTAACTAATTATTTACATAATTAGCCTATTTAACTGAACACATGCTGGGCTAAGGTCTTTGCATACCTAGCCACCTGTGTTTCAGGGCTCAAATGAGCCTTGGAGAGTCTGTACTTGCAGACTTGCAGCCAATATTTTACATAATTAGCCTATTTAACTGAACACAGGCTGGGCTAAGGTCTTTGCAGACCTAGCCATCTGTGATTCAGGGCTCAAATGAGCCTTGGTGAGTCTGTACTTGCAGACTTGCACCATTTGTTGCACAACTAACCTTTTTAAGGTGGGTCAGTGTGCTGGACCTTGTAGAGTTGGTCAATTTGCAAAATTGACCACTCTTTGGTTACTTATTATCTTATAACCTATGGTTGTTTAATTTTCAGTTTTAAACCTATTTCAAAACTAACCATTTTATGGAACTTTAATACTAACAGCTATAACCAATCCCCTAAAGTCAATGATTATTAATCATATGCTCATACTAACAAGAACTAATGTAAACTCAGTCATTTCAACATGTAATTGTACACATAGCCACATGAGATCAAATATTATGCATCAATCAAGTAAAACTTAGAAGGGGAAATTTGATAGGGTTGAATCTTAATCAATCAATTCACATTACCCAACTTCATGTGACAAAGTGTCAATCAATATCAATTAGACTTAATTACAACTAGTTCATGTCAGATGATAATTGAAAAACCTCAAAACCTTTAAGGTTCATGGCCATAGGCATACAAAGAAGCTAAACTCTCACAAACAATCAGTAATAGATGCAACATGACTCATTTTTTAGACGGAATAACATAGACATGGTAGCCAGGATCTATTTCCAAGTACTAACCCAAGCTTTGATGTATATAAGATGAAAATGAAGGATAAAAGAGTCATGGGAAAATAGTGAAGAAGAGTCTTAACATCTATCATGCCAAGTAATAGAAGAAAAACTAAAATTAGATTAACATGCTTATCTTAGCAAATGGAGGGACAGAAGAGGTGGTATAAACCAATTATTAGAGGAAAGTCATGGTTTGAATCAAAAGATTTAGGGGAATAGACAAAGATAAGGTAAAACACTTAATATAAGAGACTAATAACTAATCCTAGCCCTAAAACTAAGCATGAGAAGAAACAGAAGAGAAGAATCATTCAAACTATTAAAAGCTAACAAAGAAGACTAATACAGAACTTAAACATGCAAAGAAGATGAAGAGGCCTAATACTAACAGAGGACAAATAAAAAGAAAAAAAAAGATATCCAAGTCAAGTCTTCAAATCAGAACAAAAATCCGAACAAGGAATCATAAAGAGAGGAATAGACATGTTGTTGAAGACTAATAGATCAGAAATCACAATAAAGATGACGAAGCACAAGATAAAAGATAGATCTTTTGACTCAGAAGAAAAAGAACATGATTTGTAGCAGACAGAACAGAAGAACAAAGTCAAAACAAGAAAATAGCATGAAGACGAACAAGATGAACAAAAACCCTAATACTAACATGCTCTTTGAATCAGAGAAACAAACGCAGATAACATAGAAAAATACCACAAAAGAAAGATATGAACAATGAACAAGTTAGAGAAAACCCTAGTAGTAACAGATGAAGCACATGATTTCAGGATCTTAAGAATAGAAAAAAAGACAGAAATATGAAGACAAAAGTAATAAAACAGAGGGAAAACATGAATATGAACAAATAAGGGGAGCAGATAAAGCACAGAAGAGGGCGAGGGTACTTAGCTTGTAGGGCCTATCCCCTGAGCTTCCCCTTTCACTTTTCTCTTTCTTTTTCAATCTTTCAGACTCTTTTGTTTCTTTTCTTTCATTTTTTCTCATTTTTCTTTTCTGTTTTTCCTTTTTAGACTTCAAGACGAAATCTTTAAGGTTTTTGGTTGGAGTGGGGTGTTTGGGAGAGGGTAAAGGTCAGATCTTGAAGAAGGTTTGAGTTTTGAGACACCGTAGGTTCCGGCGACTTTATTTTGGATATTCGACGGGTTCTAGGGAGATTCGAGGGAGATCAGTGTTGTGGAGGGTTAGATCGGACCAAGGCGGTCCTTTTGGCATTGGTTTGAAGAAGGGTTTCATAGTTTGGTGGTCACCGGAGGTAAGCTCCGGTGACCGGCATATCAAGAATAGGGAGTGTCTCAAGGGGCTTTAGGGTTTTGAGGGTTGTTTGAGTGGAATAAGGTGAAGAAGGGAAGAGGGGAGGTGAGGGGATGGCCGAAGACCACCGTGGAGGGTGGTGGCCTCCATGGCCGGCTAGGGTTTGCAGAGGAGGCAAAGGAAGAAGACAAAGGAGAAGAGAGAAAGGGGGGCGGGGGCGGCTAGGGTTAGGAGAGTTGAAAAATGGCTGGTCTTCTCAGACCAAAGCCTTATATAAGCGAGGGAGATTAGGTGATCTGGGCAGTTGGTTTGATGAAGATCAACAGCCCTCAACAGCGTTACTAAAACGACGCTGTTCGATTACTAACGAGACTTAAGTCTTCAACCATCAGATCATTTCAAACGGACGGATGAGATTTGATCTCTCTTCTCAATTAATCAAATAATTCCGCTAATTATTCCAACCGTTGGATTCAGCCCGATGGACGGCTGAGATCGACTGTCCTTAATGAACTGGACCGAACCTTGGGCTTGGGTGCTTTAGGCCTCTGATTTGGAATTGTTTTGGCCCAATGCCATTATGCCCATATGCATTTTTGTATTTTTTGGTGTTTTTTTAATTATTTTTATTTATTTTCTTTTTTATTTTATTTTCTTTTCTTTTGTATTATTTAAATTATTCAATTTCCTACTTTCACAAATTTTCTGATATTTTTTGACAATGTTTTACTATTTTTTCCCAATTTCTGCTATTAATGCTCTTTTTTGTTGATTTTCTTTTAACTACTTAATTCAAAATGCATGTGTTTAACCTATATTTTTTTGATTTTCTAATTTTAATTATTAAAACACATAAAAATGCATTTAATTTCAAACAAGACATGCAATTACACTCAAAAAATATTATTTTATTTTAATTTTGGAATTTTGTTTGCGTAGTGCAAAAATCATGTGCTCACAATGATCCACATTTGCTTGTCATGAAGGACATGGTCCAGCACGATGATGCCATAGATGTGACCACTAGAGATGATGGTGTGTTGCGGATGTAGGTCCGAATTTGCGTGCCCAATTTAGATGGGCTTCGGGAATTAATATTAGAGAAGGCCCACTGCTCGCGGTATTCGATTCATTCGGGCGCCGCGAAGATGTACCAAGATTTGAGACAGCATTACTGGTGGAGAAGGATGAAGAAGGATATTGTGAATTATGTGGCTTAATGTCTTAACTGTCAGCAGGTCAAGTATGAACACCAGAGACCCGGTGGTGTGTTCAAGCGCATGGATATTCCCGAGTGGAAATGGGAGAGGATTACTATGGACTTCGTGAGTGGTCTACACCGTACCTTGAAGAAGTTTGATTCAATTTGGGTGATCGTGGATCGACTGACCAAATCCGCTCACTTTATTCCTTTGTCCACTACCTATTCATCGGAGCGGTTAGTAGAGATTTTCATCCGAGAGATTGTGCGGTTGCATGGGGTCCCAGTTTCTATTGTAGCAGATAGAGGTGCCCAGTTCACTTCTTAGTTCTGGAGGATGTTTCAACGAGAGTTGGGTTCACAGGTAGAGTTGAGCACACTATTTCACCCATAGATGGATGGGCAGTCCGAGCGTACAATTCAGATATTAAAGGATATGTTGCGTGCCTGTGTTATTGATTTTAGAGGCTCTAGGGCTGATTACTTGCCTCTTACATAGTTTCTTATAACTATATCTATCAATCCAGCATTGATGGCGCCGTATGAAGCCTTATATGGGAGACGGTGTAGGTCTCCAGTTGGTTGGTTTGAGCTTGGTGAGACTATATTATTGGGGACAGAGTTAGTCCAGGATGCCTTAGACAAGGTAAAGGTGATTCAGAAGATACTTCGCAAAGCTCAGTCACGTCAGAAGAGTTATGCGGACTGGAAGGTCCGAGATGTGTCTTATTCAGTAGGCGAGAAGGTGTTGCTGAAAGTTTCACCTATGAAAGGCGTTACGAGGTTTGGAAAGAAAGGAAAGATGAACCCAACGTTCATTGGACTTTATGAGTTACTTAGGAAGATTGGGGAGGTGGCCTATATGCTTTCTTTGCCACCTAGCTTGTCGGGAGTTCATCTGGTCTTCCATGTTTCTATGCTCCGGAAGTACGTTAGAGACCCATCTAATGTATTAGACTTCAGCACAATCCAGTTGGATGAGGATATGACCTACGATGTGGAGCCAGTAGCCATTTTGGGTCGACAGGTTCGAAAGTTGATATCCAAAGACATAGCTTCGGTGAAGGTGCAGTGGAGAGGTCGGCCCGTGGAGAAAGCAACTTGGGAGACCGAGCAGGAAATGCTTAGCAAATATCCTCACTTGTTTGAAACTCCAGGTATGTTTCTTGACCCGCTCGCGGATGAATGTTTGTTTAAGTTGGGGAGGATGTAACGACCCGACCTGTTGTTACGGGAGTTACTGCCCCGTTTCCCCCGTTTTATGCTTCTATATGTCTCATTATGTGTGTTTGGAGAATTTGAAGTAAATCGGGTAGAATTTGGTTAGAAATGAGACAATAAATATCTTTATGAGAAGGTTAGTTTGGAAATGTCAACCGAATGTTGACTTATGAGTTAGAAGACTGGGTACGGATTTCTGATGAATCGACTAGTTTCGGGGGATGATTTATGACTTAGAAGAACAATTATAATTGAATTCGTAGGTCCGGTATAGAATTAGGCTTGAATTGACTAAGGTTAGATTTTGGGAAATTTCGGATGGTGGGTGAGATTTTGATCAGAGGGTCGAAATGTAATTCTGAGAGTTGCAGAAGCTCCGTTAGGTGATTTTGGATATGCGTGTAGAATTTCAGATCGTTTGAAGTTGTTTAGGTCGGGTTTTAGATCAAATGAACGTTTCGAAAGTTTTGGTTTAACATTGGCTTGAATCCATGATAATTCGATGATTTTGATGATTATGATGGTGTTTTTATGTTGTGAGCAAGTTTAAATGAAGTAATAGAACATATCTATGCATTTGGTTGAGGTCCCGAGGGTCTCGAGGTGAATTCGGATGGCCAACGGGCAATTTTGAGCATGTTTAATGCAACAGAAATTACAGAGGATTTTTACTTTATTCGATCACATAGACATGTTTGTGATCGTATAGAGAGTTCTGAGGGGGTGGAAATTTTTGCACTACTCGATCGCGTGAAGGAGTGTGCGATCGCGTAGGCTTGAGACTTAGCACAGTGTTCGCACAAGTTTGTCTGCGATCGCGTAGAGGAGGGAAAATGTTCACTGCAATTGCGTGGGTAGTTTCGCAATCGCGTAGAAGAAATTTTGGGAGGCTCGATATTAGTACTATGAGATCGCATCAGTGGTATTGCGGTCGCAGAGAAGAAAGCCAGTGCGGATAGAATGTTTTTAAGTGTTATTTCAGTCGCGAAACCCACCATTTTTACACCGCCTTTAGAGTTTTTTGATCGATTTTGATGAGCGTTTTGATGGGAAGTGATTGGAGGTAAGTCTTGTGGCCTTGAAACATCATTTAACTGAAGATTTATCCATTAATTCACTGGAATTGGGTAGAAATTGTGATGAATTAGGGCTTTGTTTTGAAAATGAATTTTTGGGATTTGAAAGGCCATTCGAACTCCGTTTTCGATAAACTTTATATGTACGGACTCGTGGCGAGACAACGAATCCGTTGGTATAATTTTTCGAATTTTTCCAGAAGTGGGCCCGGGGCTCGGGTTTTACCAACTTCATCGATTATTGTACTTTTTGAGGATTTTTAATTGGGTTATGTTTATTTGACCCATATTTATGTATTCGCTGTAGTTTTGACTAGATTCGGCCCACGAGGAGGTTAATCCAAAAGGAAAAGGCATTGCGGACGAGTCCACGGCCGGTTAGGGGTGAGTAGTTGATATATATGATGGCCTGAGGGTTTGAAACCCCGACTTATCACATTGTGATGCTATTTAGGGTGTGACTCGCATATCATGACAGTTGCGGGATTGTTTATGACTGGGGATTGTGACATGGTCCACCCTGAACAAGAATAATACTATATTGGCGATTGAAATGCACCCTGTGTTGAATATATCTGGGCTTTATGCCATGATTGAGGCCTTATGCCGACCTGTAGTATCCTTAGGGGGATAAATATCATTTTGATAGCATAATTTGTAAAGTCATTGATCTCAGACATAGGTTTAATCACTATTATGAAATGCAAAGTCACTATTCCTAAAAATTAAGTAACTAAAGTATTTTCCTTATCAATGAATTGGAAACTGGAAATAAATAAATTGTAACTATTATGTGACTCATATACATATTGTGGACTGAGTATGGATTGTGCTGCACACCGTAGCGAATGATATGAATATATTGCACTTGGGATGAAGGAGCCCCTCCGGAGTCTGTACACACCCCCAGTGAGCACCATCGACATTAAATGGATCGGGCTACGCATCGTAGCGATCATGTGCATTGCATTGATTCATTCATTGTTATTTACTTGTGATATCTTTGATTTGCTATTGTTGTTAGTTTGTAGTAAAGTATCGGACTATTAGATGTAGCTTTACTTTGTGGCATTTCGTGGATTTCTTATCTTCTGACATTTTATATGTTTTTTACTCACTGAGTACTTAGTACACACCCTACTCCCTGCACCTTTGTGTGCAGATTCAGGTATGCCGCAGGTTTAGCTGAGCAGTCCCGTTTTATCAGAGTTATCAGAGTTGTTGAGGTAGCTGCTGATGTTCGGAGGACCTGACTACTCTTCTTATTCTAGTTTTATTTATATATATACTTTCAGACTTGAGTATTTCGTTTAGATATTCTTGTTATCCAGTTTTTGCTTAGAGGATCTAAACTCGTGACCCCTAATCATTGGGAGTGTTATTATCAATTTTTCGCACTTCTCATTGTTATTATTATTCTATTATTACTGGATTATTATTATAAACTATGATATTCTCCTTAAATTGTCGCTTTCGGGACTTATTAATAAATATGAAAATGAATGTTGGTCTGGCTTGCCTAGCTTTGTGTTGGGCGCCATCACGATCGAATTTAGGTCGTGACATCTTTCCATTTGGGTGGTAATATAACTTCCTCTTAAATATGTGTTGGTATATTCCATTCATTTCAGTCCGGCAGCATATACACAGGCACCTTGTATGTCATTAAAATAGATTTTGGTTTGTAATATTCGGAGCAATAATCTGCTGGCATTAGAAACTTACTCTTCAATATAGCCCAAGCATGTGGGCATGGTAATTCGTCAGCTTGGACCTCCCACAAATGCATTTTCTCTATAACAGGTATACGATCTAATGCCCCTTCATCATTCACCGTATGTAAGTTTTCATTTGATGGTACCACCTGCATTTAAATATAGATCTATAAGTTTTGAACATATACAAACAAAAAAATTCATTTATATACTAAAGAATAGACGCATTAAATATACAACAGGTTGAATTAAATCAATATATATTGTACCAAAATATATTTGTACATAGAATGCAAAAATATGCAGTTGAATACAATAGGATTGTTGGAATACAGGAGAATACATCCTATATGTACACTGACAGGATTTGCCTACTGCAGAATAAATCCTATATGTTTGAATACAAAAGAATACATCCTATATGAACACATTTATATATATTAAATATCTGCTTATGAAATGCATATGGGTAGAAACCAAAGCATTAAATTCAACTAACAATACATTGAACATTTGTACTGTAATCCAAATAGTATAAATTGTGTCAGAAAAAACGTAAACCTTGACAAGGGCTAAATATATGAAATGCATATGGATAAAAATAAAACTTACAGTCGTGCATGTAGATATTGCCTCATTAAAAGTAAGCATCTTCCCGTATTTTTAACAAGAGTTGTGTATGTCTGTGTAGCTTCTTTTCGGTTGCTGCAATTCCAACATTCAAACATCTTCCTAACTTCTTAGGTGAAGTCGTATATTGTAAATTCCCTTGCTGACACTAGTGCGATATTGATTGACTCAACAATATTTGACGCCATGGTCCATCCCCTGTTAACAGGTGCATACAACCTAGCCCACTTTTCGTATCCACCTAACTCCAAGTATCCTTTTACCCTAATATCTACCTTCTCCACATTCTTCATTAGACTGTCAAATTCATCCCGTGTATATCCTTTTGCTATTGAGAAGTATATCGCGCTCAACTTTGCATGGCTCTTTTTGAATTTCTTATATATTTTATTCCATAGATGCCATATACAAGAAAAATGTGATACATCTGGATACACTCTTGATACAGATTTAATGATACTCTCATTTCTATCTGAAATGATGCACATGTTTTCCCTCCCACCACATGTTTTCTTGAAGTTCTCAAAGAACCAAAACCAAGCAACATCGTTCTCTGAATCAATAATATCATATGCTAGTGGCAATATATGACCTGTAAAGACAATTGCATACATATTTTATAAATATGTATTTCATTCTTTAAAATTGTACACATTTTATATGAAATAGTCATTGAAATTAACAATATTTATTATAATCCACATACTCACCTACAACATCAAATGTGCTGGCCGAGACGAATATCCTGGTGTAATAAGATTTTAGATGACTTCCATCCACAACCAAAATTGGTCTATAATGATCGAACCCCTTTATAAAGGCATACAATTATATGTACACACATATGAACGCATTTTTTGGCAATTTTACCATTTTAATGTACGAACTAGGTCATATGTGTTGTATATAAGTATCATAGTAATTGTTTTATATGAATCAGCCGGTTCACCTTTGATAAAATTGATTACCTTTTCTTTAGCCCACCACGTCAATATGTATCTAACATCTACACCTAAATTTGTTTTCACATCATGAATTATATCCTTTGGGGTGTATTTCCTCTTATGGTTTGTAAGCTTGGGCCTAATCATACCACCTATAAGGTAGCTACATGCCTGGCGTTGCTCATACACCTTGTACTTCAAGGGACATGTATGCTTATCATTAAACTCTCTCACTTTGAATAGTTCTGATTTGTTAATGCTATAAGCCTTAAATCTCCATTCACAATCTTCTGACATACATGATAATGCATAGCTGCAAAGAATTTATCATTATACATATGATCATTATAAATTCTTAACAAAATACACTCATATACATCTGAATACAATATTATATCTATATAATACATTATTAATGAGTTACCACCCCATTTTCCCTATTTATTGCTTCTTCATGTTTCATTATCGGCATTGGTGTGTTAGAATTGAATTGGAGTGGTTTTGGTAGGAAATGAGACACTTAGTCTCTTTAAGGAAGGCTTTTTTTGGAAAAGTCAACCGGATGTTGACTTATGAGTTAGAAGGCTCGGATGTGGTTTTCGATGATTTTTCTAGCTTTGGAAGGTGATTTGTGACTTAGGAGTGTGATCAGAATTAATTTTGGAGGTCCAGTGTAGAATTAGGCTTCAATTCACAAAGTTAGTATTTTGGCGAATTCGGGTTGGAAGGTGAGATTTTCATTCGGGGGTCGGAATGAAATTTCAAGAGTTGTAGTAGTTTTTTTAGGTGATTTTGAATGTATGTACAAAATTTGAAGTCATTCGGAGGTGTTTTGGTCAGGTTTTTGATCAAATGCGTATTTCAGAAGTTTTGAAGAAACTTAGGCTTAAATCCGATTTAAATTAATGGTTTTAGCGTAGTTTGATGTGTTTTGAGGATTGTGTCATGACCCAAACCCACCTGGTCATGATGGCGCCTCTCATGAAGACGAGTCCAGCCAACAGAATATTTAACTCCTCAAATATCTGACAGTTATTAATCATAAATAAGCTTAAAGCAGGAATATCATAACCAGTAATACGAACATAACCGCGATAACAAGAAAGCCAACCCAAATCCAGCCCGCAATCATGGTGTCACAAGTCATGAGCTACTACAAATTTTAATAAGTACTACAAGATTGTATCTAAGAACATAGTTCGAAGATAGATGAAGCACAAAAGATAAGGAAGAAATGGGGCCGTGGACGCTGACAGCTACCTCGTCTCTCCAGGTCCGCGCGGTCTGGATGGAAATCAACGCTCATGAATGAACTCTGCTATACCTATATCTGCACACACAGTGCAGGGAGTAATATGAATACTTCGACCTAGTCAATAATAAAAATAAATAGTGTCTGAGAACATAAAATCCCACAAAGGCACAATAAATGCTATTTTCAGCAGTAAAATTAGATAAACAGTAGAAACCAGTGAAACACAGTAAGAAATCTCTTTGAAAACAGTTAAAATAATTATTCTCAATAAGAAATGCACAAAAGTTGCCACTCGGGCGCCATATCAAACTCTCAGTACAGTATTAGCCCCGCGGGATCCGTATCAATCACATAGTACAACATCAGCCCCTCGGGCTCACTCTCAATCACATGGTTACCCGCGCTCACTGTGGGTGTGTAGACTCTGGAGGGGCTCCTACAACCCGAGCGCTATCAACAAGGCGTGAAAGACTGAATATATCACTATGAAGCCTGAAAACCTGCTCACAATACACTCGAGGCCTGAAAGCCTGCTCACAATACACTCGAGGCCTGAAAGCCTCCTCACATATCTCTCGAGCCCTGAAAGCCTCCTTTATTACTCTAGGCTTGATAGCTTCCTGACATCACTTATCATATCCTCAGACATGGCCCTCGGTCTTAGTCTGTCCAAAAATAATCAAAAGCCCCTCGGGCATCAGTAAATCAATAGTACTCAGCTCGAACAATAGTTCAAATATCAGTTAAAACTCCAAGTTTGAGTAAAATATAGATGAGTTCATGAAATAATGTAAATCACATGGACTGAGTTCAAACAATATTTCAAACAGTGAGGTAAACAATTATGATACCTCATAAGGAGTTCAAACAGTCGGCAATAAGCCCAAATCATAGCGAAAAATAACAAGTCATAGCTAATACGGGGTAAAATATCATCCGGACTGGAACAAGTCACAATCCCCATTAGTAAATGACCTCGCACTCGTCATTGAACGCGTGTCTCATCTCAACACAGCACCAAGTAGTGCAAATACGGGGTCCCAAACCCTCAGGATATCATTTAAAGTCATTACTCACCTCTAGCCGGCCAAAAGTCTAACCCACCAAGCCTTTTCCCCTCAAATCGAACTCCTCGCGCGTCGAATCTGACAAAAACCACAAGGAATATGTCATAATAGGCTAATGAATCACAACCCAATCGAAAAGACTCAAAAAATAACAAAAATCATGAAGTTGGCAAAACCCGAGCCTCGGGCCCACTTCTCAAAAAATAACAAAATTCACATCATCGGATTCCTTGTCTCGTCATGAGTCTATACATATCAAATTCATCAAAATTGGAGTTCAAATGCCCCTTCAAATATCCAAATTTACATTCCAAAAACCAAGCCCTAGTTCTTCCAATTTTTACCTCATTTTTTCATGAATTAAAGGTAGATTCTTCAATAAAATGATGTTTCTAGACCATAGAACTTACCTTCGATCGATTCATCCCGTCAATAGCTCTTAAGCTCACTCAATAATGGAGGAAAAATAGTGGATCTCATGGATGAAATAAAACCTTTAAACTTTTCTACCAAAAGCTTTTTTCGCTTCTGCGGTCCCGCTACCGCTTATGCTGGACCGCTTCTGCGGCCATAACTCCGCTTATGCGGTTTTTCATTAATCCCCATTAGTCGCTTCTGCGACAATAATTTCTGCTTCTATGGATTCCTCATCTCCAGGCCAAATCACTTCTGCAACCTCACGGCTGCTTCTGCTAACTCGCTTAGGCGAAAAGAGTTCCGCTTCTGCAAAACTACCCAACTCCACATCAAATTGCTTATGCGACCAATCTTACACTTCCGCAGAGCTGCTTCTATGGTCCATTTCCGCAGAAGCACTCATACCAGCCAGCAAGATCTGCCACTTCTCAACTTGAAATTTAATCCCGTTAGCCATCCGAAATCACCCTGAGGCCCATGGGGCCTCAACCGAAGTTACCAACACATCTTAAACACCATTCAAACTTTATCCAATTCTCAAAACACGTCAAACAATGCTAAAACCATTAAATCACATAAAATTCAAGCCTAAATTTCTTCAAAACTTTTTCAATGCACTTTCGATCAAAAATCCAACCAAACGACATCCGAATGAGCTAAACATTTGCACACATATCAAGCTACTGCAACTCTCAAAATCCCAACCACACTTAAAGAAGCTACTGCAACTCTCAAAATCCCATTCTAGCCCCCGGATCAAAATCTCGCCTAACAACCAGAATTCGCCAAAACACCAACTTCGCCATTTCAAGGTTAATTCTACACCGACCTCCAAATTCAATTCCGATTGCACTCCTAAGTCACAAATCATCCCTATAAGCTAAACAAATCACCAAAATTCACATCCGATCCCTCTAACTAAATAATCAACTTTCGATTGACTTTTCCAAAATAAGCTTCCCTTTAAGAGACTAAGTGTCTCATTTCCATCTAAAATTAATCCAATTCTACCCGATCACCTCAAGCACTTATATTGAAACATAGAGAAACATAATATAGGGGAAACAAGGTGGTAACTCACGTGACACCGGGTCGACACATCCTTCCCAACTAAAACAAATGCTTATCCACAAACGGGTCTAGAAGCATACCTGGAACCTCAAACAAGTGAGGATATCTGGTCCGCATCTCCCGCTCGGTCTCCCAAGCGGCCTCCTCCACGGGCCGACCTCTCCACTGCACCTTCTCCGAAGCTATATCTTTGATCTCAATCTCTGAACCAGACGATCCAAAATAGCCGCTGACTCCACATCATAGGTCAAATCATCATCCAACTGAACTGTACTGAAGTCCAACACATGAGACGAGTCCCCAACATACTTTCGGAGCATAGATACATGAAATACCAGATGCACGCTAGATAAGCTGGGTGGAAAAGCAAGCTTATAAGCCACCTCTCCAATCCTCCTAAGTATCTCAAAAGGCCCAATGAACCTCGGACTCAGATTCCTTTTCTTTCCAAATCGCATAATGCCCTTCTTCGGCGAAACCTTCAACAGGACCTTCTCGCCCACCATATAAGATACATCCAGAACTTTCCGGTCTATATAACTCTTCTACCGTGAATGAGCTGTACGTAGTCTCTCCTGGATCACTTTCACCTTCTCTAAGGCACCCCGGACAAACTTTATCCCCAATAACCTAGCCTCGTCGGGCTCAAACCAACCAACCGGAGATCTACAGCGTCTTTCATATAAGTCCTCATACGGATCTAGCTGAATACTGGACTAGTAGCTATTATTGTAAGCAAACTTTGCAAGTGGCAAGAACTCAGCCCAAGAATCTACAAAATCAATAACGCAGGCACGCAACATGTCCTCCAATATCTAAATGGTACGCTCGGACTGCCCGTCCGTCTGAGGATGAAACACTGTGCTCAACTTTACCTGTGTGCCCAACTCTCGCTGAAAAGTCCTCCAAAACTGGGAAGTAAACCGAGTACCCCTATATGAGATAATGGAAACTGGGACCCCATGCAACCGTACAATCTCCTAGATGAAAATCTTTGCTAACCGCTTCGAAGAATAGGTATTACATAAAGGGATGAAGTGCGCGAACTTGGTCAGTTGATCCACAATCACCCAAATTGAATCAAACTTCCTCGCTGTCCAAGTGAGACCACTCACAAAATCCATAGTAATCCTCTCCCACTTCCACTTAGGAATATCCATACGCTGAAGTACACTACGGGCCTCTGATGGTCACACTTGACCTGCTGACAGTTGAGGCACCGAGCTACATAACTCACAATATCCTTCTTCATTCTCCTCCACCAGTAATGATGTCTCAAATCTTGATACATATTCGCGACACCTGGATGAATAGAATACCGCGAGATATGGGCCTCCTCCAATATCAACTCCCGAAGCCCATCCACATTGGGCACACAAATCCATCCCTGCCTCCTCAGCACACCATCACTATCAATAGTCACATCCTTGGCATCATCATGTTGAACCTGTCCTTAAGGACAAGTAAATGTGGATCATCATACTAGTACTCTCTGATGCGGTCATACAAGGAAGATCGAGAAACAATACAAGCCAACACCCAACTAGGCTCTGAAATATCTAACCTCACTATCTGATTTGCCAAAGCTTGGACATCAACTACAAAGGGCCTCTCCTCAACTGGAATGTTTGCTAGGCTATCCATACTAACCGCCGTCCGTCTCAAAGCATCAGCCACTATATTGGCCTTCCCCGGGTGATACAAAATGGTGATATCATAATCCTTGAGTAACTCAATCCACCTCCGCTGCCTCAAATTAAGATCCTTCTGTTTGAACAAATGCTGAAGACTGCGATGATGATTATATACCACACAAGATACGCCATATATGTAGTGCCTCCAAATCTTCAAAGTATGAACTATAGCAGCCAACTCCAAATCATGTAAAGGGTAGTTCTTCTCATGGGGCTTCAGCTGACAAGAAGCATATGCAATAACTCTACCCTCCTGCATCAACACGCATCTGATCCCAACTCTTGAAGCATCGTAATACATAGTGTAAGAACCCGAAGATGATGGCAATACCAACACCGGAGCCATGGTCAAAGCTGTTTTGATCTTCTGAAAGCTCTCCTCGCACTCATCGGACCACACAAATGGACCCTTCTAAGACAACTTGGCCAAGAATGATTCAAAGGAAGAAAATTCCTGAACAAACCGGCGATAATACCCTCCCAACCCAAGAAAACTAGGAATTTCCGTGGCTGAGGTCAGTCTAGGCCAACTCTACACCACCTCTATCTTCTTCAAATCTACCTGAATACCATCACTGGACACCATGTGCCCCAAGAATGCCACTGGACCAAGCCAAAAATCACACTTGGAGAACTTTATATAAAGTTTCTCCTCCCTCAATCTTTGTAATACCAATCTCAAGTGATCCTCCTTGCTACGCAAGTACACCAATATATTATCCGTAGAAACAATCACAAATGAATCCAGATACAGCCAAAATACAATGTTATCAAATCCATGAATGTGGCTGGGGCATTAGTCAGCCTGAAAGACATAACGAAAAACTCATAGTGCCCATATCTTGTCCTGAAAGACGTCTTCATAATGTCAGAATCCCTAATCTTTAATTGGTGATAGCCTGAACAGAGATCAATCCTAGAGAATAACTGTCACAACCCAAACTGGAGGGCCATGACTAGCACCCGACCATACTTACCGAGCACCAACGTACATTTTATCTAACCTTCTTTATTATCTTTTAGGGTTGATGAGATCAATATAAATGGTAGACATGGATCATGGAAAACCAACAATAAAATATAATGGCACGAACCTACATAAAAGGGATGACCATACAATCAAGAAACTATATATACATATACAACAAAAACCAGACGACAAGGCAAACCACTCTATACATGAGTCGACACTTGTGTATAAGCCTCTAAAGCAGCATAAGTGCTGCAACATAGCCAGAATAGGGCCCCGACATACCCAAAACTTCCAAAATAAAAATGCATATCAAGACCACGGCAAGACCGAAGAAGGGAACTCGCCAATCACCGCTGAAGTGGACAGCCTATTATGGTGGGGGAGCTGCACCTGCCTATCTATCAGGACCTGCAGCATGACATTCAGCATCCAAAAATAAAAGGACGTCAGTATGAATAAGGTACTAAGTATGTAAGTCAGGGAACCATAAACACGAATAGTAATGTAAGCAGGGATAGAGAATATACTACCTGTAACATCTGAGTACCTCTGAGGACCACTGACATGAAATGCATAATACATAATTAAAAATAAACTTTTAAACCCTTTGTGGGCATCATCATATCCTACCCGGTCAAGGCTTGGTAAAAATTTACAAGGCCATTATAAGGCTCAGTAGAATCGTACCCGGCCACGTGAGCTTGGTAAAACCCAACTAATTAGTAGTTGCACAATAGGTTCCATACCCGACCGATTATAGCACGGCTCAGAAGAGTAAAATATATATATATATATATATATATATATATATATATATATATATATATATATATGTATACTCGACTCATGGTGTTCTAGACCTTTCGAAGTGATGTAAGGTCGGTATCCTCTGTACACATTATTAGGACTAACTCTTCAGTATGAACCTTATAAGAACAACAACATTGATAACATACGAATAAGAGAAGCAACATCAGCATCAATCATTCCATAAGAGGGGAAATAATGTAAGTACTGTTATCTTCTAAGAGTAGAGTATCTTTGGAAGCTTGTTCATTACATTATGTACATTCAGAGTCATGAAAAAGAATGAAAGGGATATCCTCACATACCTTGTATATACTTCCGAACCTCAAGCTATGCAAATGTCATGACTCCTTAGTCTACAATAGGAGAAATGACACTATCGTTAACGTTTAAGCGTCGCAACTATTATATACCAACCAAAACCTATTTTGTGATAAAACAGACAACACCTCCCCTATTTATATGACTTCCCACAAGTGAAAACAATCACAAAACATCCAAACAAAACCAATGTTAATCATATTGAACATCCCAAAATAGTCCACCGACCGATAACATTACTATCAAGCCTTTCGATATATATTTCACAGTTCTAGCTTCAATGTCTTAGCTACAACTTGGATAATATTAAATACATATATATTAAGAGGTTCCTTACCTTTATAAAGAAAGAAAACTCCAATTTTACCTTAGTTCTCCACGAAATATCCCTCCAATTCTACCACAATAACAAGGAAGAGAAACTAGCAATCAATTAGTATTTTTTCGGCACTAGAATCACTTTAGAAAGCTTGAAATCACCTAGGGTTGATATTAAGAACTTGAGGGAGTATTTACAGAATACAAACCCTTTAAAACAACCTCCCACACGAGCTGGAGCAACACAAAAATGAGCAACAACAAGAAGAACAAGAGACTTACTAGCGCCACGTGATTCCCGACACTTGATTTGTGTTATTTCCCTTTGTTTGGGTCATTAATCTTGGGATAACCTTGAGAGGGTGTTCCTAGGGTTCTAAGGTCTTAAAATAGTGAAACGAAATGACTTAAAACGGGTTGGAGGCATCCTATATAGATCCAAATGTCTTAAACCGCCTAAGTGTGCCGCATAGAGAGGTGCTTGGCGCAGTCTCGCCAAAACGCAAATATCTCTCTACTTCGAGATCGTATCGACGAATGGTTTAATGAATTAAACACTAGACTCATAGAATTCAATTTTGCGGTTATATGATTCCACAATTCTAGGTAATCGGTAGAAAATCTTAGTAACATTTGACCTAATGTTTAAGTAAAATTATGAACCTAAGTTGAGACAACTTTTGTCTGATAAATCATTTGACTTCAAGACTTATGATACATATATTATATGATTCAAATACACTAAAACACTACCACTTGACTTTATTAAAAACCTCTAGGTTTACCCAAAAATACGACTGACAACATCCTTGATTCGATTAAATTCTAATACTTGTTAACCACCCTTATACACCTTTGTATGATTTACAACCAATACGATTAACTTCTTATCATCTTAAAGATAATACTTTCATGGATTTATGTCGACTACCTTATGGAATGAGCTAACATATGTGAATATGGGTTTTAACACCCTCCCCCCCCCCTCCGTAGGAACATTCATCCTCGAATGTAAGGTTCTATGGGGAGTCAAAATCATCGTGGATTCCAATGGAAATTGCCGATCAATTTCCCCTTATAAAATCTAGCCAAACTTTAAAGAACTTAGCCCAACAAATGGCAAGGTACATAAAGCATTATGGATATTTATATTTTCATATCACCATTTTGTATAAAGGAAGAGTATTCTTTAGTTATTGCTTACCTCATAGAGCTGTTTTACCTTCCAATATATCCTGTGTTCCCCGAGCATCCTTGTTATCTTCATTCTGGAATAGGTAAGGGTATTTAGACTTCATCTCCTCTTATGATTCCCATGTCATTTCTTCCATATTCTTGTTCCTCCACAATACTTTGACGAAAGCTATATCTTTTATTCTCAGCTTGCGGACTTGTCGATCTAATATAGCCACTGGCACTTCATCATATGATAGATCCTCTGTAACTTGAACATCTTTGATAGGGACGACTCAAGAAGGGTATCCAATACATTTCCTCAACATAGATACATGGAATATCGGGTGGACAAATCTAAATTCATATGGCAATTATAACTCATAAGCAACCTACCCAATTCCTCGAAGTATTTTATACGGCTCGATATACCTTTGACTCAGCTTTCCCTTTTTCCCAAAATGCATAAAACTCCTCATTGGTGAGATCCTCAGGAAAACCAATTCACCAACCTCAAACTCCACATTACGATGTCAGACATCGGAATAAGATTTTTTCCTGCTTTGTGCCGTCTGTAATTTCTCTTGTATTATTTTCACCTTGTCAATAGCTTGGTGAATCAAATCTACCCCATATAATTTTGTTTCACCGACTTCAAACCATCCAACTGGTGATCTACATCTCTTCCCGTATAGTGCTTCGTGTGGGGCCATTTTAAGATGGTCATCCTAATTCCCCTTAAAATCTAGAACACTGCTCGTAGCATATCTTCCATTGTCTGAATGGTATGTTCAGCCTGTCCATCAGTCTGCGGATGAAATGCAGTTATGAGATTCAATTGTGTGCCTAAACACTTCTGGAAATACCTCCAAAAGTTAGCCATAAATTGAGCTCCTCGGTATGATATAATAGATACTAGCACATCATGAATCCTGACAATTTCTTTGATATACAACTTCGCATAATCTTTAGCTGTGTAAGGTGTTTAACTGGCAGAAAATGGGCACGTTTTGTAAGTCGATAAACTATCACCAAGATGGAGTCAAACTTATGATATGTGCGAGGTAATCCAATAATGAAGTCCATATTAATCACCTCCCATTTCCAGGTCAGGATCTCTATATTCTGAAGCAATCCACTGGGTTTCTGATGTTCTATCTTTACTTGTTGACAATTAGGACAATGTTCTACAAATTCTGCAATAGACTTCTTCATATTATCCCACCGATACTGCTCCTTGACATCATGATACATATTTGTTGAGCCGGGATGGATGGAATATTGTGATTGATAAATCTCATTCATAATCTTCTATCGCAACCCTGCCATATTAGGCACACATAACTGGCCCTGGTATCTTAGTGCCCCATCTCTTCTGATCTTGAATGCCATAATTTGACACTGCTTAATTCTCTCTCTCAATCGTACTAATATAGGATATTTATATTTCCGTGCTTTTACCTTGGCTACCAAGGATGATTTTGATGTCTTCTGTACAGTAACACCTCCATCATCAGAGTCTAAAAATATGATTCTCATATTGGCTAACTGATGAAGCTCTTTAGTCAACCTCCATCTACCTGCATCAATATGCACTAAGATTCCAATTGACTTACGGCTGAGAGCATCTGCCACAACATTGGCTTTACCGGGATGATACAATATCTAAACGTCGTAGTCTTTCACTAATTCAATCCACCTACGCCGCCTAAAATTTAACTCTTTCTGCTTGAAGATGTATTGTAAACTCTTGTGATCTGTGTAGATGTCAACATGGATATTGTATAAGTAGTGTCGCTATATCTTCAAAGCATATATTACTGCAGCCAATTCCAAATCATGGGTTGGATAATTCTTTTCATTCTTCTTCAATTGTCTTGATGCATAAGAAATCACCTTCCAATGTTTCATCAACACGTACCCCAAACCTATACCTGAGGCATAATAATATACCACATAACCTTCTGTTCCTTCAAGGAGAGTGAGCACTAGTGCGGATGTCAATCGATTCTTCAGCTCCTGAAAACTACGTTCACAAGTGTCAGATTGAACTTGGTAGCATTCTTTGTTAACTTAGTCAATGGTGTTGATATTGAGGAAAACCCTTCTACAAACCGCCTATAATATCCTGCTAGCCCCAGGAAGCTACGGACTTCTAATGGTGTTGTAGGTCTCGGTCAATTCTTTACTGCATCAATCTTTTGAGTTTCAATACTAATACCCTCGTTAGATATCACATGGCCAAGGAATGCTACTCAGTTCAGCCAAAATTCACATTTGGAATGATTAGCATATAACTTACGATCTTGAAGCATCTGTAATATTATCCGCAAGTGGCCTGCATGTTCCGCCTCCGAATGAGAATACACCAGAATGTCATCAATGAATACAATCACGAACACATCAAGATAGGTCCTGAATATAGTATTCATGCGATCCATAAAGGCTGCTGGGGTATTTATTAGCCCGAACAACATCACTAAGAACTCAAAGTGCACATATCTTGTCCGGAAGGCCATCTTTGGAATATCATTCTCCTTAACCCTAACCTAATGATACCCTAAACGTAAGTCAATCTTAGAGAAATACTTGGCACCCGTGAGTTGGTCAAATATGTCGTCAATTCTTGGAAGTAGATAATTGTTGTTTATAGTAAACTTATTCAACTGCTGATAGTCGATACAGATTCGTACTGATCCATCGTTCTTTGGCATGAATAGTACTGGCGCACCCCAAGGTGAAGTTCTAGGCCTAATGAAGCCCTTATCCAGCAAGTCCTTTAACTGCTCCTTCAAATCTTGCAACTTTGCCGGGGCCATTATGTATGGAGGGATAGAGATTGGTTGAGTTTTAGGCAACACATCAATGCTAAACTCAATCTCCCTTTCAGGAGGAAGGTGTGGGAGTTCATTTGGGAAAACATCTGGAAATTCATTGACCACGGGGATTGATTGTAGAGTCGGCGCTTCGCCTCCGCATCCCTAACACGAATGAGATGATAAATATAACGTTTTGAGATAATTTTCCTTGCCTTAAGATAGGAAATAAACATACCTTTTGATGTATCAATGTCCCCCTTCCAACCAATGACGGGTTCACCAAGAAATTGAAACCTAACAATCTTTCTACAACAATCAACATTTGCATAGCATGAGGACAACCAGTCCATTCCATTTATCACATAAAAATCAACCATTTTTAACTCAAATATATTTGCCGAGGTTTGACGACTACAAATCATCACAGTGCAACCTCTATATACCCTTATAGCAATCACAGAATCTCTTATTGGAGTAGATACCACAAGGGGTTACTTGTCAATTCAGGTTCAACGCCAAACTTATTAGCCACAAAGGTTGTAACATATGATAATGTGGATCCCGGATCAATTAGCGTGTATATATCATAAGAAAATACAGACAATATAACTATAATAACATCCGGAGATGACTTAAGATCCTGTCGACCTACTAGAGCATAGGTTCAACTTTGATCACCACTCGAACTAGGCCCTGCACCTCTACCTCTACCACGACCTGTCAACTACTAAAAACCCCGTGCTGGAGGTCGAACTGATAAGGAAGAACCGTAAACAGATCTAGTCGACTGAGCCATACCATCACCTCTTCTGTTAGGACAATCCCGCATTATATGGCTAGGCTTTTCGCAAGAATAACATGCATCAAAACCTTGACGGCATAGTCTAAATTAGGCCTTGTCGTACTAATCACAACGTGGTATTGGGGGTCTCATATGACTAGTATCCCTATGATGTTGCAAGCCAGATGCCTCCGAACTCTGAGCTTGATAGAAATAGGATCAATCATATCGAGGCCACTATAACTGTTGAGGAGCACTAGCTACATGTGGCACCGAACTCCTCGAAGACTGGGGCCTGACGCTGCCTCTGAAGTCATTAGAATAACTTGCAAGTCTCACCCTCTTATGCTAGCCCCTATCATGCTCCCTATCTACTCTCTGCTGGTGCTTACAATCCTCTAGGGTCTGGGCATAAGCTTGAATACTGGAAATATCCATGCCCTCCACCAAGGAGGTTGTTGTGTACTCATTTGTCAAATGTGGTCCCAATCAATTGACGAACAAATGCACCCTATCACTCATCTAGGCCACCATATGGGGAGCATACCTTGCTAAAGAATCAAACTGAATACTATACTCTCGCACACTCATATTACCTTGTCTAAGGTTGAAGAACTTATCAGCTTTTGCTCGTCGTATCTCATCTGGCAAGTAGTGACGAAGAAAGGCCTTAGAAAATTCTTTCCACACAGTTGGAGGAGCGTTCGGACCCCTGGATCTCTCCCAACTATCATACTAGAGAACCGCTAAATCCTGTAGCCGATAAGAACCCAACTCTACCGCCTCTGTCTCACTAACATTCATAACCCATAATGTATGATGAACCTGGTCAATAAAAGTCTGGGGGTCGTCCTTGGGGTCCGATCTAGTAAACAATAGAGGGTCTAAATTAATAAAATCACGAACTCTCGTACTAACTAGTTTATCAACAACACCTGTATTCTGCCTCTAGCATGTGCAGCTACCAAGCTAGTTAATAACTGCAAATCACTCCGCATATCATGGTCTATAGTGCTAGACAGAGGAACTAGAGGTGTTGGGTGCCTCCTAATATCCTCTGGAGGAGGCAGAGTAGATGAGGTATGAGATGGCATCTCACATTGAGCCTCACTTTTGCCTGCTCTAGCTTGGGGCACCTGATTGGTACCGTCTCCTGCAGCTGTATCAAGATGTCTACTAATTGTTTTCTTCCTAGTCGAAGGCATCACTGAAAGAAATTAAGATGAATATTAGAGACGAACACTTACGACTCAGCTATATAGACGATCTAGATTCATGAAGGTAACAACCCTAGATGTCATTTAGCCTCCTGATTATAAATGTGGCGTGCTACATATCTATAATCAGAACTCTACTAGACACGACTCATAGATAATCCCTAGGATAGACTTGCTCTGATACCATGTTTGTCACAACCCAAACTTGAGGACCATGACTAGCACCCGACCATACTTTCCGAGCACCAATATACATTTTATCTAACCTTTTTCATTATCTTTTAGGGTTGACGAGATCAATATAAATGGTAGACATGGATCATGGACAACCAACAATAAAATATGATGGCATGAATCTACATAACATGGGATGACCAGACAATCAAGAAACTATATATATATGGTACAAGCTACCACGCTACCATGAAGGACTATATAACAAAAATCAGCCGACAAGGCGTACCAAACTATACATGAATTGACACTTGTCTATGAGCCTCTAAAGGAACATGAGTGCTGCAACATAGCAGGAACATGGCCCCGACATACCCATAATGTCTATAACAAAAATGCATACCAAGACGATGGCCAGTTCGGAGAAGGGAGCTTGCCAATCACCGCTGAATTAGACAGCCTACTATAGTGGGGAGCTGCACATGTCTGTCTATCAGGACTTGCAAGCACAGCATGCAGCGTCCACAAATAAAAAAACATTAGTATGAATAAGGTACTGAGTATGTAAGGTAGGGAACCATAAATACGAATAGTAATGTAAGCAGGGATAGGAACATACAACCTATAACATCTGAGTACCTTTGAGGACTACTGACATGAAATGCATAATACATAAGTATAAATACATAAACTTTTAAAACATACGCCTCTATAGGCATCATCATATTGTACCCGGTCGTAATATGATCGATAAAAAACGTACTCGGCCATTATAAGGATCGGTAGAATCGTACCTGGCCACGTGGAGCTTGGTAAAACCTAACTAATCAGTGGTTGCACAATAGGGGCCATACCCGGCCGACTATAGCACGGCTCAGTAGAGTAAAATAGATAAATATATATATTGCATGCTCGACTCATAGAAACATTTTCTAGACCTTTCAAAGTGATGTAAGGCTAGTATCCTCTGTACATGTTATTAGGACTAACTTTTCACTATGAACCTTATAAGAATCAGGAAGTACCAACAACATTGATAACATACGAATAAGAGAAGCAACATCAACAACAATCATTCCATAAGAGGGGAAACAATGTAAGTATTGCTAGCTTCTAAGAGTAGAGTATATTTGGAAGCTCATTAATTACATTATGTACAATTGGAGTCGTGCAAAAGAAGGAAAGGGATAGCCTCACATACATTGTATATATTGCCCAACCTCAAGCTATGCAAATGTCATGACTCCTTAGTCTACAAGAGGAGAAATGTCGCTATCATTAACGTTTAAGCGTCACAACTATTATGTACCAACCACAACCTATTTTGTGATGAAACGGACAGCACCTCCCCTATTTATATGACTTTACACAAGTGAAAAAAATCACCAGACAGCCAAACAACATCAATGTTAGTCATATTGAACATCCCAAAATAGTCCACCAACTGATAACATTACTACCAAGCCTTTCAATATATATTTTACAGGTTCTAGCTTCAATGACTTAGACGCAACTTGGATAATCTAAAATACATATAGATTAAGAGGTTCCTTGCCATTATAAAGAAAAAACAACTCAAATTTGACCTTACTTCTCCACGAAATATCCCTCCAATTCTGCCACAACAACAAGGAAGCGAAACTAGCAATCAACTAGTGTTTTTTCAGCACTAGAATCACTTTAGAAGGCTTGTAATCACCTAGGGTTGATATTAAGAACTTGAGGGAGTATTTACAGAATATAAACCCTATAAAACAACCTCCCACACGAGCTGGAACAACAAAAAAATGAGCAATAGCAAGAACAACGATAGACTTACTAGCGCCACGGGATTCCCGACACTTGATTTGTGTTGTTTCCCTTTGTTTGGGTCTTTAATCTTGAGAGAAGCTTGAGTGGGTGTTCCTAGGGTTCTATGGTCTGAAAATAATTAAAATAAATGGCTTAAAACGGGTTGGAGGCGTCCTATATAGATCCAAATGTCTTAAACCTCCTAAGTGGGCCTCATAGAGAGGTGCTTGGTGCAGTCTCGCGAAAACATGAATATCTCTCTACTCTGAGATCGTATCGACAAACGGTTTAATGCAATAGACACTAGACTCGTAGATATTCAATTTACTGTTAATATCAGTCAACAATTCTAAGTAAATAGGGATAAAATCTTAGTAACATTTGACCTAATGTTTAAGTAAAATTATGAACCTAAGTTGCGGCAACTTTTGTCTCATAACTCATTTGACTTCAAGAATTATGATACAGATATTATATGATTCAAATACCTTAAAACACTACCACTTAAGTGTATTAAGAACCTCTAGGTTTACCCGAAAATATGGCTGACAACATCCTTGATTCGTTTAACTTCTAATACTTGTTAACCACCCTTATACACCTTTGTATCATTTAAGACCAATAGGATTAACTTCTTATCATCTTATAGATAATACTTTCATGGATTTATGTCGACTACATTATGGCATGAGCTAACATACATGAATATGGGTTGTAACAATACCCTTGCTCCCTGGAGCTGGTCAAACAAATCATCAATGTGCGGTAGTGGGTACTTGTTCTTCACTGTCACCTTATTCAACTGCCTGTAGTCAATGCACATTCTCATTGTGCCATCTTTCTTCTTCACAAATAAGATTGGTGCACCACACAGTGACACACTCGGATGAATAAACCCTTTATCTAGGAGTTCCTGAAGCTGCTCCTTCAATTCCTTTAACTCTGGTGGTGCCATACGATAGGGAGGAATAGTGATGGGCTGAGTGCCCGACACCAGATTAATACCAAAATCAATGTCCCTATCCGGTGGAATCCCCGACAGGTCTGCTGGAAACACATCTGGAAAATCCCTCACAATGTGGACATAATTAAGACTAAAATTCGCAGCTCCAACATCTCTCACAAAAGTCAAATATGATAGACAACCCTTCCCAACCATCCGGTGGGGCTTTAGGAAGGAAATCACCCTGCTGGGGACAGTCAATCACGCCACTCCACTCAATCCTAAGGACACCCGGTATGACCAAGGTGACTATCTTGACATGGAAATCTAGAATAAAATGGCATTCAAATTATTAAAACATTTTATTACTTATTTATTTTTGTTTGGCGTACAAAAAAACTTTTTGAATTCCCTGTAACTTTCGAAAAGACCGTAAAACTCGCTAAACGGTCCTCCCGAGTCTAATTCTTTATAACAATAATTTATTTGAGGGCCCCGTGTGTTTTTTTTTCTAACGAGGCTCGTCTCATTATTATTTATTAAAGTCGTACCTAAAGTGACTAAAATTTATACTATTTATCTATAATAATAAAGGAAAACTCTAATTTATCATTATTAAGAAATGCCATAGCCTATCAATTAAACATTAACAGGCCAAGTGCCATTTTAACCTTAGGTCCAAGGAACCCAATTTATACACTTGTCCTGGATTAATTCTTTCAAACGTTGGGCCTGAGACAGGCCCAAATGGAAAAATGCAGAGCTGGCCCTATGTGAGTTCAAGGATCAAATCCCTGAAACTTGGCAGGTCATACGCATTTACAATGAATCAAACGCTATAAATTTACAGTGAAGCAATGTGCATCCCTTTTTTGTTAAAATATACTAAACCTATTACATATCAAATTCTTATTAAGCTAACTACTGATGATTTGCACCAAAGAAATGATTATCATAACAGGCGTGCGAAACAAAAAAAAATGATGATACTAAATATGAATTCAGTTTCACAGATTTAAATGTATACTAAAGGCTTAGCCATTATGCCACTTTTGACACCTATTAGGAAAATATATCGTTACATTGTAATACGTGTAATTTCAACAACAAAGTAACAAGCTAATTTTTATATTAACACTAACTATATCCTAGTCTTATAATGCTTATTGAAAATAATCATGTTATTACATATTTAATCATTCAGAATGTGATCTTAAAATCTGCTAACACAAAATCTCCTATAAGCTAGTTCAAAGTGTATCAGTCCAGTCCAGTCTAAAATTAGAATTAATTACAATTAAACTAATCCTAAATGAGTACAAATGTCTCTAACTAGATTTGTATATAGGATAGAAAAACATAAAATAAAAGTCACAACAATGTCACATTGAATATTTCCATTCATTCACTTCATTTATGTTGGCTTGAGATTACAAGTGTGTACATGAAATTTACCACAATGAAGAAGGATCAGTCAGTAGCAGCAAACATCAAACAATAGCAAATATGGCAGCAACAGATCCCAGCAAACACTCAAGCCACTAATGAAACAGTAACAGGCAGCCTAGGGAACAAGATGAAATCCCAGGAAAGAACTCAAACCCACAGAGAACTTAAGAAAAACCAACTGCAGTTTCAAGAAAACCAAGTAGCAAACAAACAGGGGACTCAAGTGAACTCACCAGAACCCTTCAGACAAACTGAACACTCAGGTGTCAGAACAGAAACAGAGAAGGCTCAATTGTTTCTGATCTTTAAAGCAGTATAACAGTGTTATAGGGGGCAGGAATGCTAGCTTGAACAACTATTGTTCCGGTCTTATTTAAAGAGGAAGAAGGCTTATAGAGGTTCAACTCAACCTATGAATTGGGAAAAAATACGGAATTCAAACAAAACCAAAGGAACAATATTTTTCTCTTCTTAAACTTTTTTCTATCTATCAGAATCCCTCCCCCTGGCTTCTTATCTCCTCCCCCTTATATCTCCTACTAACAGCATCTTCTTCTCTCTAAGCTGACTGTCCAGCTTTTTCCACTAAAACTATCAAAGTATGGGCTTATTAGTTTAAACTGCTGGCTTGCAGCAGACTGGTGGGATACCCTGCTGTAGCAGGTTCCACTAGCCCATTTTATGGGCAAGGCACTTTTAAAATTCTAAAAATGCTAACTCTGATTTCCTAATACTAACAACTATATCCAATTAACAAAAACTAATAGATCTTTGAATTATACATACGGGCAGACTCAGGGAAACGGGGAATCAATCATTCGACGATTGTTATCTTGAGTCGAATGTGCATTCTAATAACAGATACACTCAAGAAAATCAAACAAAAACAAATACTGACCAAATAAAAGGTCTTGGAGGAGGAGAACAGAATCATTTCGAAAAAATTGACAAATCAATTAAAATTAATTTAAACAACCAAACAGATATTAACAGAAGTAAATAGAACAACGAAAGGGAAGGTTTTACCTCAGAAACTCAAAAATGTAGATGACTCGGGTTCGAACTCGGATTCAAACGCTTTTGTGGTCGAACAGACCTTATTCGAGTGCTCTCAAATGAGAGCACTTCGACTAAGGTCGATTAGACCCCAAATCTTCATTAATTTGGACAGATTCCATGATTTGGCATTTCTAGGGTTCTTAGGCTCAAATTGGGGCTCGACCAGCTCCGGTCAAATTCGAACAAAACTGGGGCGTGATTTGGGATGAGGGAGGTCTAGGGGTGGCGTGGTCTGAATTTGGGGGTGTTTGGTGTAGGTTGAACCTTAGACTCGAACCTTCAGATAAGGATTCGAGAAAGCCCAGGCTGATTTGAGACTGGTGAATGAGGGATTCATGTTCAGGGGAAGAAGGAGGACCTGGGGTGTAATTTTGGTGACCGGCGGCGTTGTTGCCGCCGAGTTTACGGCGAAAGGGTAGGGTGGCGGCTAGGGTTTTGCTTGGGAGATATCGTCTCTGAGAGAGACGATAGTGAAGAGGGGGTATTTGTATCGGGGGGCTCGGTAGAGATCAAGTTTATATACGAAAGGGAGCGATTTAATCTAGACCGTTCGATCAAGCGAAATCAATGGCCTGGATCTCTCACTTAAGAGAGACGACGTCGTTTGGATAGGTTACGAGACCGGATCGGTCTATGATGAAGTGGGTCGGGCTATTGATTGGGTAAGGAAATATGATCTTAGCCGTTGATCCATTTGAGATCAACGGCCCACATCAAGTGTGACCAAATGACGTCGTTTGGATAACTCTAAGGTTGGCTGATTTGGGCTGGGCGGAGACAGCACTTTTGGGCTTGGGTTTTTTACAAATTTGACTAGTTTTCTTCACTAACCACGCTTAAATTAAAGCCTCTCTAAACAAATTAAAAGAAAAATTACACGCCTATTAATTGATACTTAAACCATTAACACAAATTACACGTTTAACTAAAATCGTCTAATGGCAGGGAACAAAATATGCGCATTTTGTAATTTTCTTTTTAGCCATTATACGATTAATTAATTCCAATGAATGCACAATTAATTCCTAAATGCCTACAACACATATTTTTTGTATTTTTGATTAATGTAACAAATAAACACGCACAGACCAAGCGCTGACGCTAAGGAAAGACCACACAAAAATCCATAAGATCGAATACAAACACAAAACTATTTTATTTTATGACTTTGGGAGTAATTGTCATGAGGGAAAAAATCACATGCTCACACTCACCATCTGCGAGAGAGTAGAACACAAAAGTTTAGTTCTCAGATTATTAAAGTCGCATGATAAGAATTTCAAGAATATGAAGTTTTCCTAAGGGTTCTGCAGCTTCTCGAGGATAAATACAGACGTCTCCATACCGATCCGCGAGACTCCACTAAACCTGCTCATAACTCGTGAGATCTAGAAACCTAGGCTCTGATACCAACTTGTCACGACCCAAACCGACATGGTCGTGATGGCGCCTCTCGTAAAGATGAGGCCAGCCGACTGAACATTTAACTCCTAAAATATCTTACAGTTATAAATCATAAATAAGCTTAAAGCAAGAATATCATAACCTGCAATACAAACATAACCGCGATAACAAAAAAGCCAACCCAAATCCAACCTTTAATCGGGGTGTCATAAGTCATGAGCTACTACAACATTTAATAACTACTACAAGACTGTATCTAATAACATACTCCGAAGATAGATGAAATACAAAATATAAGGAAGAAAAAGGGGCCATCGACGCTGACAGCTACGTCGTCTCTCTAGGTCCGCCTGGTCTGGACGGAAATCAGCGCTCAGGAATGAACCCTGCTATACCTGTATCAGCACACATGGTGCAGGGAGTAATGTGACTACTCCAACCTAGTGAGTAATAAATATAAATAATATCTAAGAACATATAATCCCATAAAGGCACAATTAACGCTATCTTCAGTAGTAAAATCAGATAAACAGTAGAAACCAGTAAAATACAGTAAGAAATCTCTTTTAAAACAATAAAAATAATTATTCTCAATCAATAAGAAATGCTCAAGAACCTGCCCCTCGGGCACTATATCAAACTCTCAATACAGTATCATCGCGGCGGACTCCGTATCAATCACATAGTACAACATCACCCCTCGGGCTCACTCTCAATCACATTGGTACCCGCGCTCACTGTGGGTGTGCAGACTCCGGAGGGGCTCCTAAAGCCCAAGCACTATCAACAAGTCCGGAAAGCCTGAATATATCAATATGAGGCCTAAAAGCCTGCTCACAATACACTCGATGCCTGAAAGCCTCCTCACATATCTCTCGAGACCTGAAAGCCTCCACATATCACTCGAGGCTTGAAAGCCTCCTCACATCACTCATCATATCCTCACACATGGCCCTCAGCCTCAATCAGTCCAAAAATAATCAAAAGCCCCTCGGGCATCAGTAAATCAATAGTGCTCAGCTTGAACAATAGTTCAAATATTAGTTAAAACTCCAATTTTGAGTATAATATAGCTAAGTTCATGAAATAGTGTAAATCACATGGACTGAGTTCAAATAATATTTCAAATAGTGAGGAAAACAGTGATGATACCTCATAAGGAGTTCAAATAGTCGGCAATAAGCCCCAAATATGGCAATAAGCCCAAATCATAGTGAAAAACAACAAGTCATAGCTAATACGCAGTAAAATATCATCCGGAATGAACCAAGTCACAATCCCCATTAGTAAATGACCCCGCGCTCATCATTGAACACGTGTCTTATCTCAACACAGCACCAAGTTGTGCAAATCTAGGGTCTCAAACCCTCAGGAGCTCATTTAAAATCATTACTCACCTCTAGCCGGCCAAAAGTCTAGCTTGCCAAGCCTTTTCCCATTGAATCTAGGGTATTATCCCAACACACCTCTTCGCGCATCAAATCTGACAAAAACCACAAGGAATACGTCACAATAGGCTAATGAATCATAACCCAATCGAAAAGACTCCAAAAGTAACAAAAATCACAAAGTTGGCAAAACTCGAGCCTCAGACCCACTTCTCGAAAAATTATAAAATTCACATCAACCGATTCCTCGTCTTTCAACAAGTCTATAGATATCAAATTCATCAAAATCGGAGTTCAAATGCCCCTCCAAATTCCAAATTTACATTCAATAAACCAAGCCCTAGCTCTTCAAATATTTACTCCAATGTTCCATGAATTAAAGGTATATTCTTCAATAAAATGATGTTTCTAGACCATAGAACATACCTCCGATCGATTCCCAGTCAAAACTCTTTAAAAATCCCGTCAATAGCTCTCAAGCTCGCTCAACATTGGAGGAAAAATGGTGGAGCTCGCGGATGAAATAAAACCTTTAAACCCTTCTGCCAATAGCTCTTTTCGCTTATGCGGTCCCGCGACCAGTTATGCATGATTACTTATATGGCCATAACTTCGCTTATGAATTTTTTCATTACAACCCCATCACCCGCTTCTGCGACAATCATTTTCACTTCTGCGGATTCCTCATCTCAAGGCCAAACTACTTATGCGACCACACGTTCGCTTCTACGAACTCGCTTGGCGTAAAAGAGTTCCGCTTCTGCGGAACTACCCTGCTCCACATCAGATCTCTTATGCAACCAACCTCACGCTTCCGCAGAGCCTCTTCTGCGGTCCATTTCAGTGGAAGCGCTCATACCAGATACCAGTAAGATCTGCCACTTCTCAACTTGAGATTTCATCCCGTTAGCCATTTGAAATCATCCCGAGGCTCCTGGGACCACAACAAAAGTTACCAACACATCTTAAAACACCATTAAAACTTTATCCAATCCTCAAAACACGTCAAACAACGCTAAAACCACTAAATCACCTCGAATTCAAGCTTAAGTTTCTTCAAAATGTCCACAGTGCACTGTGGATCAAAAACCCAACCAAACGACGTCCAAATGACCTAAAATTTTGCACACATATTCAAACCACTTAAGAAGCTACTGCAACTCTCGAAATCCCATTTCGGCCCCCGGATCAAAATCTCGCCTAACAACCAAAAGTTACCAAAATACTAACTTTGCCATTTCAAGACTAATTCTTCACCGGAGCTCCAAATTCAATTCCGATCACACTCCTAAGTTACAAATCATTCATCAAAGCTAACCAAATCACCTGAATTCAAATCCGAGCCCTCTAACTAAATAATCAACTTTCGGTTGACTTTTCCAAAACAAGCTTCCCTTTAAGAGACTAAGTGTCTCATTTCCATCTAAAACCTATCGAATTCCACCCAATCACCTCAAACACTAATATTGAAACATAGAGAAACATAATATGGGGGAAATGGGATGGTAACTCACGTGAAGATTGGCCGGGTTGCCACATATTGGAATAAGTTTGAATGATGATTTAGGATGGGTTGGATCTTTTGGTTGTGGTCCCGAGGGCCTCTAGATGATTTCGGGCGGCTATAGGAATGATATTTGAAGTTTGGAATTGCATGTGTTTTTATAGAAGCGGGTATTTCCGTATCTACAGAAAAGAAACCGCAGATGCGGTTACGCAGAAGCGGGGGCAGAGACGCAGGTAAAAAAGGGGATATGGGTGAGCATTTTCCGCAGAAGCGGGAAGGTACCCGCATAGGCGGGTCTGCATAAGCAGAAGATTTACCACATAAGCGACGAAGAGGTTTTGGCAGGTTTGTCAGAAGTGGAAGTACGGACCGTAGAAGCCGTACCGCTGGTGTGGAAAAATGAGCCATAGAAGCGGTTTTTGATTTTATTGAGGCTTCACACAAGCGGGATTAAGGTTGCAGAAGCGGTCCTACATAAGCAGAATAGGACCGTAGAAGCTAAATTTGGTCTGGGCAGAATCCGCGAGCTTGGGATATTTTCAACTATTGTTGAGAGGCCTTGGAGCTTTTGGCAAGAATTAAAGAGAGTTTTGGCTGGGAATCGACTGGTTGTAAGTCCCTTGGCTTTAATATACGAAATTATGATAAATTCAACATGGAAATTGGTTGAAACTCATCAAAAGGAGGTAAACCTAGGGTTTGAGAATTGGTAATTTAGAAATAGAACTTGGAGGGTCAAATGGACATAGATTTTGGTAAATTCAATATGCATAGACTCACGGAGAAACGAGGAATCCAGTGATGTGAATTTTGTAATTTTTCAAAAAGTGGGCCCGCGGCTCGGGTTTTGCCAACTTCATGATTTTCGATGTTTTTCGTGTCTTTTTTATTGGGTTATGTTTTCTTAGCCTATTGTAATATATTCCTTGTTGTGTTGATCAGAATCAACGCGCGGGGGTAAGCACGTAATGTTTTCCCTAAGTGAATGAATCCCAACAATTCAAACAAAAAGATTTCTTTCATTATTCTGCAATTTTGTGAATTTTTGTTAATTGTTTGCATATATTTGTGCATTTTAATTCATATAAAAAATATAAAAATACATTTGGCATGTGCATTTAGGGTTTCATTTGAAATTTTATGATTAATTAGGATTATATTGCGTTTAAAACAAAGAAAATAAAAAAAAATAGTCCATTATGCATTTTTAATTGTTACTGGTGAATTTGTCATGAGTTTACTTTAAATAGGACTTAATCAATTTTTAGAAATTAATTAGCTTAATTTTGGAAATATACCAGGTCTTTATTTTTATTTTTGCATCTTAATAAATCAGAAAATACAAAAAAAATACAAAAATAAAATAAAAATAAGAGGAAACTAGAATAAAAGAGGGAAATAAAGAAAAAACAAATTCAAGTAAAATGGCTTAATGAAGTACCCGAATTGGGCCACTTCTGCCTAGCCCAAATGCCAGTCCACAACTATATGACCAGATCCGACCCAAATTACCCTCCCAACCTGGTCCAATCAAATACTCTATCAAAACAGAGTCGTTTCTTTTACTTTCAATCCTGGTCGTTGAGGTTCATCAGATCAACGGTCAGGAACTAGGAAGCTCTTAATATTTAACTGTCCTGAAGGCCCCCCACCCCTGTCTCATCTCCGTCACTCATTCTCTTCAGATAACCAGTCTCTAAATCCTAACGCCGCCCCTGAAATTCCCCACCACCATTGATGGCGGTGCTAGCTCTGTTCGACCCCAAAATAACACCCTGAATTCCTCCCGTCCCCCTCTTTCCAAATTGCATTCAAATCCCTTTGAATCTTTCCCAGTCCTCTCAAATATTGGATCGAAATTTTGGCCCAAAATGTTAAGTTGTTGTCACGACCTAAATCCGGTCATGATGGTACCCAACACTAAAGCTAGACCAGCCAGACCAACAACTGTTTTCAAATAAAAAACCAGTCCCAAAAGGACAACTTAAGAAGATTATATGAGTCAATAGATACTCTAATAATAGCATGAATAAATACTGAGAAGTGCGAAAAAAATAAAATGACACTCCCAAAAGATCTGGGGTTACGAGTCTAGAGCCTCTAAACAAAACTGAATAGTAATAGTATACTGGATAAAATTCTCAAGTCTGAAACATATAATAATGACTGAACGGAAAGAGAAACTAGGTTCTGCGAACGTCGGTATCTACCTCAGCAACTTGAAATAACTCTGATAGAAGCTGGATTGCTCGTGTAACCCTCCAGTGTACCTGTATCTGCAGACAAAGGTGCAGGGAGTAGGGGTGAGTACTAAGTACTTAGTGAGTAAGAAGTATATATTAATAGCTGAAAGCAAAAAATCCACAAAATACCATAGAGTAAAGTTAAACTACAATCTGATACCAACCACGAACTAACAACAACAGCAAGTCACAATTAGCACAGATAATTCAACAGATAAAAATGAAATGCAATGTATATGACCGTTATGGCACATAGCCCGATCCGTTTAACATCGACGGTGCTCACTGGGGGTGTGTACAGAATTCGGAGGGGCTCCTTCAGCCCAAGGGCAATATCATATAGTCTGCTGCGGTGTGCAGCCCGATCCTTATATCATCTGCTGCGGTGTGCAACCCGATCCATCCTCAGTCCACAACATGCATATGAGTCACACAACAGTTCAAATTATTTATTTCTAGGTTCTAGTTCATTAACGATGAAAATACTTAAATTTTATTAATTTTCCAAGAACATGTGACTTAGCATTTCATAATAGTGATTTCAAACCAGGACTGAGATTAGTGATTAAGCAGACCAAGCTATCATATATATATATATCTATCCCTTAGGGATACTACAGGTCGGCATAAGACCCCAAACATGGCTTACAACCCACAAATATATATAACACAGTGTGCTTTTCAACCGCATATAACATATTATTCATATCCAGGACGGACCAAGTCTCAATCCCCAGTCATAATCAATCCCTCACATGCCATGGGGTGTGAGCCATGCCCTACTAGCGTCACAATGTGCTAAGCCGGGGTTTCGAACCCTCAGGCTACCATATACACTAACTACTCACCTTTAGCCGGTCATGGACTCGTCCGCGATGCCTTTTCCCTTTGAATTTTATGCCTCGTGCGTCGAATCTAATCAAACCCACATCAATTACATCAATATGGGTCAAAGAAATATAACCCAATCAAATTTACTTGAAAAACGCAATAATGCAGCAAGTTGGTAAAACCCGAGCCCCGGGCCCACTTTTCGAAAAATTTAGAAAATCATACCAACGGATTCCTCGTCTCACCACGAGTCTGTGCATATAAATTGTATCAAAAACGGACTCCGTTTGACCCCTCAACTTCCAATTTTATCTTCCTACATTTCCAAGCCCTAACCACCATGTTTTTCACTTAAATTCTCAGTTTTTTGGGCGTTTAATCTATGTTTTTGTGTTATAACAACATAATTTGGGTTTAGGAACCCTTACCTGATGATTTCCCACTGTTCCTCCTTAAAAACCCTCGCAATTCTCCTCCCCCCGAAGTCAAAAGTTGTTTCTTAAACTCTGAAATTTTGATACACTGTTCTCATTAAATCACTGACGATTTCCGCTTCTGCGGAAATTTACTCGCTTAGGCGTGTCCTCTTCTGCAGAAATTGAGTCGCTTCTGTGACTTCTCCCTTAAGGGCAAGGACCGCTTCTGCGGCCTTGTCATCGCACTTGCGAGACCGCTTCTGCGGCACTTTGTGCGCTTCTGCAGAAAGTGTCACTTCTGCGAGATATTCCTCGCTTCTGCGGGGACCGTTCCTGCGAAAATTCCCCGCTTCCGTGAAAAAAGCCCTGCCCTTCCAAGGTTGCTTCTGCGTTACTAGGGCCGCAACTGCGGAACAGCTTCTGCGGTCCTATTTCTGCAGGTGCGAAAATATCAGAAGCCAAAATTCTTAAACCTACTATAAATTCAAAATTCTCCCCCTTAACCTCCCAAAAACATCCCAAGGCCCCCGGGACCTCAACCAAAAGCAAAAATACATCACTTTACCTCATTCAAACTTGCTTGTAACATATAAACACCATCGTAAATATCATAATCATCGAATTCTCACGAATTCAAAACTTAAATTTCATTAAAACTTCTGAAACCAGCATTTGCTCTAAACCCAACCTAAACACCTCCGAATAACCTGAAAATTTTCATGCATATCCAAAATCACCTTACGGAGCTACTGCAACTTTCGGAATTTCATTCCGAGATCAAAATCTCACCTACCTTTCGGATTTCGCCAAAATTCAACCTTTGTCAATTCAAGCCTAAATCTACACCGGACGTCCGAATTTGATTCCGATTGCTCTCCTTATGTCATAGATGACCTCCCGAAGCTATCCAAATCATCAGAATTTGATTCTGAGCTGTCTAACTCACCGGTCGACATTCGATTGACTTTTACAAACTCTTCTTCTCATAAAGAGGTTTAGTGCCTCATTTCTATCAAATTTCCATCTGACTTGCTTCTGACTCTCCAAACATATATGAATTA
Organism: Nicotiana noctiflora; assembly: GCA_032618575.1. Classification (NCBI taxonomy): domain Eukaryota; kingdom Viridiplantae; phylum Streptophyta; class Magnoliopsida; order Solanales; family Solanaceae; genus Nicotiana; species Nicotiana noctiflora. The sequence goes on from JASVEL010013403.1 coordinate 97,906, forward strand.
ACATGTTAAAGTATTAAATGAATAAAATGGGGCGATAACTCCCGTAATGACGGGTCAGGTCGTTACATTCTCCCCAACTTAAGCAAACACTCGTTCACGAGCGTGTTAAGAAACATACCTTGAGTCTCAAATAAGTGTGGATATTTGCTCCGCATCTCCTGTTCTGTCTCCCAAGTTGCTTCCTCCACAGGATGACCCCTCCACTGCACTTTCACTGAGGCTATGTCTTTGGATCTCAACTTACGAATCTGTCGACCCAACATGGCTACCGGCTCCATGTCACACCTCCTTTTTCCACCGCACGTAATGTAAATGTGCCACTATTTAATATTACACCCCGAGAAGGGATATAATAATAATCAGGGAAGGAGTTTTTCCACTTAAAGGATAGTCGGAACGGGATCAATTTATTTAATTTTTTTTAGAGTCGTCACTTGGGAAAATAATGGTGTCCCAAGTCACCGGTTTAATCCCGAACCGAGGAAATTTATGACTCTGTAATACAGTCTGCGAAACTAGAAAACCTGGATAAGGAATTCTGTTAACCAGGGAGAAGGTGTTAGGCACTCCCGGATTCTGTGGTTTTAGCACGGTCGCTCAACTGAAATTTTTGTTTTTATCTGATTTCTTTATATATTTTAACTATGCGCAAATTTAAACTTTTAACCGCTTTTAATATTATTATTCATTATTTTAATAAAAAGAACTGCAACGTTGTGAAAACGTATCTCGAACCACGTCGCACCAGTGCACCCATGGTTATCGAAACATTTCGACTCCGTTGAGATTTGGATTTGGGTCACATAAATGTACACCCGAGTTTAGGGAGGTAATATTATAAAAATACATGCCTAAAGAGTCTAACGCATTATTATTTGGGGAAGGCCGTGCAATTTACTAAACGGTCCGTCCCGGAGTTTAAGTATTCTTAATATATATACATTTATGAGGTACAAATTTTCAATACAATTCAAACCCTCGACTAAAGATAGATATAGACAATATCGGATAATATAAAATATCTTCAGTTGGATACACAAATAATTAAATAGTGTAAACAGTAATTTCACTAAGATTCTATATTAGTATGTTAGAATTTGTACGGTACACCAGTAGCAAGCTTATTAAAAATTTCCTTCTCAAATCATTAAGCCATCCAAATCATGCTTGCATTTGGATTGTGAATGGACAACTTATGTTTTAAGCACTACTATATTTCAACTTCAAATAAATCAGATAAATGAAAAGGACAAACAAAACAATTAAAGGGAAATAAATGGACAACCCATGCTGTAACAAACCACAAAAGAAAATATCAAACTAAAGAGGAATATCAACAGCAACAACCATTAAGAAAACAAAAATTCATAACATAAGGTGAAGAAAATGAACCTTTGAGCAAAATTCTTTCAATCTGATTTAAGATTCACAACATCTAAAATCAAAGATGGATGAACATGAACCGGGAAAACTTGGCATCCTCAACTCACGCCAACGGATGAAACTCGAAGGCGGCCTCGAACCGAAAACCAAGTCAGCTCCCTCGACGCCGGCGAACTCAACAGTTTGGATCTCGACGACCTTGAGCAGAACCTCGGATAACGACCACGGATAACTATAAAGCTCGCCGGAGAGCTGGAGATGGACTGCTAGTCACGACTGGCCAGCAACGAAAGAGCAGAAATGGTGGAGGTCGAGCTGGTCGTTTGGCAGCGGGGTGAAGGGTCGTTTGGATGGGGGATTGATGGGTTAGAGGTAAGGTGCTGTGGAGCAGTAGCTATGGAGTTTTGGGTGGTCGACGGGTTGTACGGTAGGAATCGACAGAGAAGAAGACACAGTGACGCTGGTTTCCGCCGAACAATGTCACTGGCGTGAATCCTATGCGTGAATCTCCCAGAAGAAGAATCCTATATTCTCCTATGCGTGAATCTCCCAGAAGAAGGAAATCCCTTCATATATATCATTTGTCTCTCTTCCTTTTGCCTTTTTGATTTTTGTTTTTTTTTTTGTTTTTTTTTTTAAATCAACCTATGCTCCCCACGTGACCCCCATTTGGTTGTCTTTTAAAATATACTACATGCCATCTTTTGTCCGTTGGGAAATTGTCAAAATGCCCACGTGAGAGACCAAGATTGATGGTTCTCCACGTGGGTTTCAATAGTTATGGCTTCATCTCGTGTTCTGTCCGTGTCCCTCACGTGTGGTGGGCTCGGATTATTATGGGCTAGGTCCGAAAATTATAAAACTGGATAGTTTGAACCCGAATATTATTCTTTGTCCGGAACCGAAAATGAGAGCACGGTGTTAATTAATCCTACGTAAGCAAAATAACTATAAGACTAATAATTAAAACAAAATTATTTTTTTATATATATTTTTTTCAAGATTAAAGTAACCCCAAGATGTTAATGAAACTATTTATTTATTTTCGTTTTTATATAAAGATAAAAATATAAAGTACTATTTTTTTTGTATTTTTCCATTTTAAAAATAACTACGAAACATTAATAAAACTATATTTTTGTTATTTTTCATTTTAAGGTAAAATAAAGTAAAAGAGTCGAAATTAGCTAAGATAGCTATATTAAAACTAAACTAAATATTTTATGCTAAAAAATATAAAAAATCTCGGGTAGGGGCAAAATCACGCATCTACAGCTGCCCCTCTTTGACTGAAAACACAAAGAGTTTTCAGACAAAGAACGACTAGACAAGTGTTTTGACCCGACCCTTATTCAGAGAGACTAAACTAAAAAGAAGAGGATGCGACCGAGCCCTTGTATCTCAGCTGCCTACATATCCTTGGCTATAAAGGAATCAGGCCACGTGTAGTTCAGAAGTGAGTAAGAATATGGAGTAACCGAGGTGGAGAGCCAGTCGAGGTGTCGTTCCGTCGAGGTTCCGTTCCATCGAAGTTTCGGTCCGTGGTCCTGCTATTACATCAAAAATCAAAACATGAGAAAGACTAACTAAGCCTATCAGCTACTAGTTACAAGATTCCTATCTATAAGTCTTCTGAAGCTTGATCTTGAGTATTGGTTGGTGCTTCATGCGGACTCTAAATTTGAACCTTGATACTTGCTAGTTGTAGGTCCTACTTTTCGGATCAAGACCAGGTATGCAGTGCTTGTGACCTCGGCCATGTCTTGAGCACACCACATCTTTCCTCAACTTCTGCACTTGGATTAACTCCTTGCCTTTTTTCATTGCGACTGACTTCTGTTGATCATCTCGGACTGTTGACTCGCATTCTGGTCGCAAGTTTCTTTTGTTGCTATCTTGCATTGCACTCCGAAGCGAATTCCCTTACTTGTGATCTTCGAGCTATTCTCCTTCGAAGTCTGAATCTATATTTTCTTATCCTTGTTGCCTTCCTTCTGATTCATGCTAGGGATTTCCGTTACACTCTGTCACTTTTCGATTGTTCACTATCCTTATCAAATCTTGGAGACTGAGATTCCGTTCTGCTTTTCTGGCGGGCTTCTAACTTTAACGACAAACTCTAATCATAAATCGTCATTCCATTCTTCAGGCGGGCACCTGACTTCACCAACAAACTTAGAAAATAAATTGCCACTCCATTCTTCAAGTGGGCACCTGATTACCAAAACTTGAAATGTATAGATCGAATGATTCATCAGACTGAGATTTTGATATCTTAGGAGAAAGATTCATCGGACTAAGATTTTGACGCTAGGAGATAATTCCTCGGACTAGGTCTAAATTGTTGTGATCTCAGGAGAAAGATTCATCAGACTGAGATTTTGATATCTTAGGAGAAAGATTCATCAGACTAAGACTTTGACGCTAGGAGATAATACCTCGGACTAGGTCTAATATGTTGTGATCTCAGGAGCAAGATTCATCAGACTGAGATATTGATATCTTAGGAGAAAGATTCATCAGACTAAGACTTTGACGCTAGGAGATAATTCCTCGGACTAGGTCTAAATTGTTGTGATCTCAGGAGAAAGATTCATCAGACTGAGATTTTGATGTCTTAGGAGAAAGATTCATCAGACTAAGACTTTGACGCTAGGAGATAATTCCTAAGACTAGCTCTAAATTGATGCCTTACTTGAAATCTTCCAATTGTTGCTTCCTTCTTCTTGTTGCTTTCATCTAAAAACTCTAATTGTTGTTTTTCACTTCCTATTAAATTACCTTTAACTATAACTTCAAAAACTAAATCGCCACTCCATTCTTCAGGCGAGCTCCCTAACTTCAACTACTACTTCAAAACTAAATCGCCACTCCATTCTTCAGGCGGGCTCCCTGACTTCAACTACTACTTCAAAATAAATCGCCACTCCATTCTTCAGGCGGGTTCCCTAACTTCAACTACTACTTCAAAATAAATCGCCACTCCATTCTTCGGGCGGGCTCCCTGACTTCAACTACCACTACAAAATAAATCGCCACTCCATTCTTCAGGCGGGCTCCCTGACTTCATCTACAACTCAAAACTAAATCGCCACTCCATTCTTCAGGCGGGCTCCCTGACTTCAACTCTAACTTCAAAACTAAATCGCCACTCTATTCTTCAGGCGGGCTCCCTGACTTCAACATCAACTCACTAACTCCATCTCATCCTTTCTTCCGAATTACCTTGTTTCGGAATTGCTTTCCTCCTAGGTCGTGTTATTTTTCCCTTGACTGCTGGGGATATCTTTGGAATTGTTTACTTACCTGCTGGGGATGATACTGCTGGGAAAATCTTCTCTATTTCCTCCTTTTCTACTTCCTTCAAAACCTTTTATTCTCTCTCGGGATCACGGGGGATTGAAATGTCATTAGCTGAGGATTGTCCTGTCGAGGGACCCCTTTTCCTTTTTCTTCTTTCCAAACCTCCTTCGAGACTTGCGCTTTGCTCCATTGAAAAACTTATAGGATATAATGCTGCCGGGGAAATCTCGAAATCAGTGTTTCATTTTTCCGAGAACTGCTGGGGATGATACCGACTTCTTGCCTTTCTGAACGCAAGCTTCCTCGTTTTGTCCTGTCTGCTGGGGGTATAATTTCCTCTATCATAGCTTGTTGTTTTTTTTTTTTCAAAGCTGCTGGGGATAATCGGGTTCAAAGATCATTTCCTCGCGTTATCCGGCTTCTTTCCCCAACCGGGTATTTGGTTTCGAGAAAATTTTCGCAACGGGAGAAAATTTTCTGCCCCAGTTTGAGAATCTTCTTCGTGGCATGCTTTTCTGCCAACAACCCCTCTTTTTCCTGTTTCAAATCAAAGAAAAAATTGGTTAGTTTTAAAATGTGGTGGCTGGTTGTGGTGCTCTTGCTGGGGATGGTTCTCCTCCTCTTCCCTGCTCTGCGTTTCATTATCAGAACTTGCTGGGGATATTATTATTTGATGATATTCATGTCGGGGATAGCTTTCTCCTTTCTTGCTTCCCCGCCTTCCTTGACGACTCTTTATTCGCGAACCTTTCCACGTGGTTTTCCACTGACCACCCGAATTCCTATGATAGTGACCCTTCGTGAAGACCTTGCATGTTTTACTGGTGAACCATTTTCTTTGTTCACCCTTGTCACTGAAAATACCTTTCTGTTGGGGATATCTCTCCTTTTGCGGCATATCTAAGGACTGGGCATTTCCCGACCTTTGAGTCTCATTAACCTTCCTTGAGGTCATTAACCTTCCTTGAGATATCCTTATTGACACCAATCCCTCCCTTTGTCATTTTCCTATTGTTGGGGAATATCCCTCCTGGACACTGCCTTGCGCTTGATCCTTCCTTACTTATACCACTTGGGTGTACCAATCAAAATCCCGTCTTGCGTAATTGGAAAGCTTATGGAAAATTTCGCAATCATTTCTTGCAAACAGAGTCTATTGGGGAATTTTTGATGAAAGGAGAAAGATAAAAGGAAACAGAATAAAAGACAATGACTCTCTAAAAAGAAAAATTATAAAATAAACCTATCAAATGTGGATACCAACTCTAATGGACATGACATGCACATATAGCATATCCTCCGTCGTTAAATCGCCTTTTGTAATCTTCGCCTGGGGCTTTCCCATCTGATTTCCAATCTTCGTTCGACTTGTAGTGCCCGAGGGGTTTTCACTATCAAGCCTCTCTCATTTCGGTTTTTCTCTCAGCTTTCATCGCCTTATGGTGCCTGTAAAGGTTTTCACCGCTAAAACTCTCTCATTTGTGTTACTTTTTCGCTGGGGATTGGTGGTGTTACTGCTAAGACTCTCCTATTTTCTGCTGGAGATCAGAGTCTTTCTGCCGGGAATCAGAATGTTATGTCCCGATGAAACTTCTATCATTTGCCTAACTCGGCCTCTTTTGAAGATTGGTCAAAAGGTCTTTCTTTCGACTTTAATGTGGGTTTGGACAGGGCTAGAAAGAAAGGGTATTAAATGCTCAAAATAAAACAAATTGGGTTCAAAATTACAACCTTCGGAATCCTATATTTTCCTTACATAAACACAATTTTTTTACTACCCCCGTTTCTTGCTTGGGGATTTTTTTGGTTTTTTATTTACACTATGACCGAGCTGTGAAGCGCCTACGTATCCTCTTTAAGGAATCAGATCAAACGTAGTTCCCATTCCTCGTTTTTCTAGTTTTCCTTTTCATCATTTTTTTCATTTTTTTTTCTTTCGTTCCTTTTTGGTTGTTTTTGTTTTTCTCTTTTTCTTTCTTTAACTTCCCCATTTGTGTTTCTAAATTTGGTACTGATTCCGAAGGAGGGGTATGAAAGAAATCAAAATGAGGCTCGAAGGGTTAACGAAGGATAAAGTGTTTGGGTAGCAGAACAAAATGCCTTCGTCATTCCAATCTTCCAAACATACCAAGTGCAAACAACACGATTAACATTCGTCATATCTTTAAAGCACGGTTGGACAACACTCTCATTTTCATTATTATGAACGACCCCACGTCGATTTGGCCAGTTTGCCTTTGACTATTTCCTTTTTACTTGCCCCGGTTTCACATGACTCGGGATCCAAATAATCTCAAATTGTTTTTATTTCCTTTAAATGACCCGATCATCTTCCAATTGTTTCATGATTAACTTTTAGAATTAAGCCACAATTATGTGTGCGCATGTCGTGTCACTAGATTCGGAGTTTGAACACAAGACAAAACTAAAGGGTAAAAAGAACTAAACAAATAAGATGACCGGAAGTAACAAAAGACCGAAAGCTTCATTAAACTAATGACGAAATGGTTCAATGACAAAACAAGCAAAACAAACCAGAGTACAGCCCTGAAACAAAATTGGGCAAGACCAAAGCAAACTGCTAGGATAAAAATGGAAGGACAAGAGGGTTTGACCACAAGCAAAAGTCCGAATTACAACCCTGAAAATAACTCGGACAACAGAAATGACAACAAAAAATGAACCACCAAAGCTCCATCTAGCTGACCAAAAGATAGAGTGTCTTCCCAATTACCAAGCACGACGCTTTAGCCACTAAGTTCTGCATCAGTATTGCCGAGGCTGCTACATGTTTTCACATTTTTAGCTTTAGTCAATACATTCCCCAGAGGATTCATCTGCTTATCGTCATCGTCCTTGATCACAATCAACCACCCTTTTTGAATCATCCTTTCTACTTCCTTTTTCAAGGTACGACAACTCTCAATGTCGTGCCCTCTGACATTGGAATGGTATGCACATCGTGCAGTAGGATCGAAGCTTCTCGCAAGAGGATCTGGAGTATATCTGTGGAGCGGCTTAATCAAGCCAACATGATTTAACCTTTCGAACAGACTCGCATAAGATTCTCCGATAGGGGTGAGAGCCTTTTCTCGCTTCAGCAACCTCTCCTCCCTAAACGCCTTATTTGGCCTGAAACCTGACACAGGGGGCTTCCGGTATGTTTGTGGAGGTTGGTAGGCCCTTTGTGGAGCTGGTTACCTGGAGAGTGAAGTACGACTTTGGGTGTCCCAGGGAGAGTAGTGGTGTTGGGGACGGGAGTAGCGTTGGGAAAACATAGCTGGAGGACGAGTAATTGAGCTACTCGAGTGGTTGGACAAGTTGTGATAGGCGGGTATATATGGAGGATGTGGGTGACCATCTGGCCTTGGGTTTAGTGTCCAAGTAAGTATAGAGTCCCGGAAGCTAGGTGGTGGCGGGGGTGGTGCTTTTCCATCCATCCACGCCCGATACATATCAGCCACATGTTGTCTCAATATCTTGACTTCTTCTACTAACCCGTGGTTCCGTTCAACCAGCTATTGTCGGGTATCGGTATCAACCCACTCAGTCTTGAGATTATCTGCCATTGTCCTGTGACTTTGTCTTACAGGGAAGAGTTATTTTAGAACCACAACCAACCACCTTTCTGTAAATAGACACAACAAAGCGAAGTCATCACGTTAGCGTTAGGGCATTTGACAGACAGGTGAATGCACATTAGGGATGTAATGAACCTAGGCAGTTAAACCTTTCTATCATGCATTTGCTTCAATTTCATGTGTCATTCCAGCTTCTCGTATCTGTGCTTCGCCAACTTTCCTTTATTTTCTAAATTGTTTTTTTTTCTATTTTTCTCTTTTTCTTTTTTTTTCTTTTTGTAGTTTTTCGTTTTTTTTCTTTTTGTCTATGGATATGGTCGAATCCTATGTGGATTGCCTACGTATCATGACCCCGCATGAATCAGACCGAGCGAAGTTCTTGCAAATTAATGCAAGAAATAAAGAAATGCTTATTTGATTTTTTTTTCTTTGAAGGAAAATTATAGAAGCCGACTCCAACTACAAACTTGTGTAGCAGATTTCTACAAGAATAAGAATATTTTTGGTGTCAATTATGACTATTTCTGCAAAATTGGCCACATAATGGCTTATTTGACAAAATGACTATTTTTGCAAAATTTATTTAATAAAGATAAACTCGAATTTTTTTTTATATCCTGTGGCTCATGGGGCATCGTTCGGCATCACCATAAACCAACACAAGACTATTTTTCATAAATTGGCAATGTAATGGCTTATTTAGACAAAGTGGCTCTTTTTGCAAAATTTATTTAAGAAGATGCAAATTCAAAATTTTTATCATGGGGCCTATGGGGCATCGTTCAGCACCGACACAGGCCAACACAAGACTGAGAAAGTTTAAATGCCAAATGTGGCCATTTCTGCAAAACCATATGTTGTTTTTTTTGCAAAGTTGAGTGATTACTCAAACTTAATTGTGCGGATACGGCCTTTCAATATTTCCACGAGGGAATATTTCAAGGCTGTGCCCAAAAATTATTTACAAAGACTCAAAGTGGCTATTCTTGCAAAAATAGCCTTCTGGCTTCCTTTTGGGGAACATTCGGCTTATTTTAAACAAGAATAGCATCACCCGATTTATTTATAATAAAATCAAAAATTTGACACATTTTTTTGGTTATTTTTGCAAAAGAGGTGTGAACCCGAACTTGATTTTGCGGCTATGGCCTTGCAACATTTCCACAAGGAATATTTCAAGGCTATGCTCGTAAATTATCTAAAATGACTCAAAGCGGCTATTTTTCCAAAAACAGCCTTCCGATGTCCTTTCGGAACATTCGGCTATTTTCAAAAACAACGTTACTTTGATTTTATTGACAAAATTAAACACACATTTATTTTTATTTTACAACAAACGTTTTTTTTTTCTTTTTAAGTAAAAAAAACAAACTATTTTGAAACTATTTTTTTTCATTTTCCTCAATACTTAAAAACCGGTTAGCCTGCAAGTCTGAAACAAATAAATGCGTAAAACAAACAAGATGCGGCAGGATGGTCTTTTCATTTCAGGTCACCTGTCCTAGACGAACCCAACCCCTATGTTGAGTCCCCTAAGTCAAATGCAACATGATGCAAATAAGCGTTCCTACTAGGGATCCGGCATGAAGTTATGTTATTCTAAGCTCAAAACCTCGGTACGTGATCTAGACTGTGTACCCAAGCGGACAACTCGGGCTGAGGAAGGAGCTCCTTTCCGGGAACCAAAAGGCCAGCCGGCTTAGAAACTTTCCGAGCCTCTTTATTATCTCGGGGTATGACACTAACAGAATAGGGAGTCTCAACCAGTGAGCACATCCCCGGGGTTGAGAAGAGAAGGGTTTTCGGCACAGTTTATATATACAGTTCACGTAATATCAAAGCGGTAAACATGTAGCACATTAATCAACATATATTGAAATCAGATATAAGCAAAAACAACAATTTTAAATGAGCTCGAATTCTTAAACCCCGAACCGAAGTTCTGGGTTGAAAGCATTATCCCCAGCAGAGCCGCCAGAGTTGTCACACCTCCTTTTTCCACCGCACGTAATGTAAATGTGCCACTGTTTAATATTACACCCCGAGAAGGGATATAATAATAATCAGGGAAGGAGTTTTTCCACTTAAAGGGCAGTCGGAACGGGATCAATTTATTTAATTTTTTTTAGAGTCGCCACTTGGGAAAATAATGGTGTCCCAAGTCACCGGTTTAATCCCGAACCAAGGAAATTTATGACTCTGTAATACAAGTCTGCGAAACTAGAAACCTGGATAAGGAATTCTGTTAACCCGGGAGAAGGTGTTAGGCACTTCCGGATTCCGTGGTTTTAGCACGGTCGCTCAACTGCAATTTTTGTTTCTATCTGATTTCTTTATATATTTTAACTATGCGCAAATTTAAACTTTTAACCACTTTTAATATTATTATTCATTATTTTAATAAAAAGAACTGCAACGTTGTGAAAACGTATCTCGAACCACGTCGCACCAGTGCACCCATGGTTATCGACACATTTCGACTCCGTTGATATTTGGATTTGGGTCACATAAATGTACACCCGAGTTTAGGGAGGTAATATTATAAAAATACATGCCTAAAGAGTCTAACACATTATTATTTGGGGAAGGCCGTGCAATTTACTAAACGGTCCGTCCCGGAGTTTAAGTATTCTTAATATATATACATTTATGAGGTACAAATTTTCAATACAATTCAAACCCTCGACTAAAGATAGATATAGACAATATCGGATAATATAAAATATCTTCAGTTGGATACACAAATAATTAAATAGTGTAAACAGTAATTTCACTAAGATTCTATATTAGTATGTTAGAATTTGTACGGTACACCAGTAGCAAGCTTATTAAAAATTTCCTTCTCAAATCATTAAGCCATCCAAATCATGCTTGCATTTGGATTGTGAATGGACAACTTATGTTTTAAGCACTACTATATTTCAACTTCAAATAAATCAGATAAATGAAAAGTATAAACAAAACAATTAAAGGGAAATAAATGGACAACCCATGTTGTAACAAACCACAAAAGAAAATATCAAACTAAAGAGGAATATCAACAACAACAACCATTAAGAAAACAAAAATTCATAGCATAAGGTGAAGAAAATGAACCTTTGACCAAAATGCTTTCAATCTGATTTAAGATTCACAGCATCTAAAATCAAAGATGGATGAACATGAACCGGGAAAACTTGGCATCCTCAACTCACTCCAACGGATGAAACTCGAAGGCGGCCTCGAACCGAAAACCAAGTCAGCTCCCTCGACGCCGGCGAACTCAACAGTTTGGATCTCGACGACCTTGAGCAGAACCTCGGATAACGACCACGGATAACTATAAAGCTCACCGGAGAGCTGGAGATGGACTGGTAGTCGCGACTGGCCAGCAACGAAGGAGCAGAAATGGCGGAGGTCGAGCTGGTCGTTTGGCAGCGGGGTGAAGGGTCGTTTGGATGGGGGATTGATGGGTTAGAGGTAAGGTGCTGTGGAGCAGTAGCTATGGAGTTTTGGGTGGTCGATGGGTTGTACGGTAGGAATCGACAGAGCAGAAGACACAGTGACGCTGGTTTCCGGCGAACAATGTCACTGGCGTGAATCCTATGCGTGAATCTCCCAGAAGAAGAATCCTATATTCTCCTATGCGTGAATCTCCCAGAAGAAGGAAATCCCTTCATATATATCATTTGTCTCTCTTCCTTTTGCCTTTTTGATTTTTGTTTTTTTTTTTTTTTTTTTAAATCAACCTATGCTCCCCACGTGACCCCCATTTGGTTGTCTTTTAAAATATAATACATGCCATCTTTTGTCCGTTGGGAAATTGTCAAAATGCCCACGTGAGAGACCAAGATTGATGAGTCTCCACGTGGGTTTCAATAGTTATGGCTTCATCTCGTGTTCCGTCCGTGTCCCCCACGTGTGGTGTGCTTGGATTATTATGGGCTAGGTCCGAAAATTATAAAACCGGATAGTTTCAACCCGAATATTATTCTTTGTCCGGAACCGAAAATGAGAGCACGGTGTTAATGAATCCTACGTAAGCAAAATAACTATAAGACTAATAATTAAAACAAAATTATTTTTTTATATATATATTTTTTTTCAAGATTAAATTAACCCCAAGATTTTAATGAAACTATTTATTTATTTTCGTTTTTATATAAAGATAAAAATATAAAGTACTATTTTTTTTGTATTTTTCCATTTTAAAAATAACTACGAAACATTAATAAAACTATATTTTTGTTATTTTTCATTTTAAGGTAAAATAAAGTAAAAGAGTCAAAATTAGCTAAGATAGCTATATTAAAACTAAACTAAATATTTTACGCTAAAAAATATAAAACATCTCGGGTAGGGCAAAATCACGCATATACACTCCACATCATAGGTCAAGTCCTCATCCAGCTGTATCGTGCTGAAGTCTAACACATGTGACGGATCTCCAACATACTTTCGAAGCATAGATACATGGAACACCGGGTGGCAGAACAAGCATATAGGCCACCTGCCCAACTTTCCTAAGCACCTCAAAATGTCCAATGAACCTTGGGCTCAGCTTTCCTTTCTTTCCAAACATCATAACGCCCTTCATAGGCGAAACGTTCAGCAACACCTTCTCGCCCACAGAATAAGATACATCTCGAACCTTCCGGTCCGCATAACTCTTCTGTCGTGACTGAGCTGTGTGAAGTCTCTCCTAAATCACCTTCACCTTGTCTAAGGAATCCTGAACTAATTCGGTCCCCAACAATCTAGCCTCACCGGTCTCAAACCAACCGACGGGGAACCTACACCGCCTCCTATATAAGGCTTCATACGGTGCCATCTGAATGCTGGACAGATAACTATTATTATAACCAAACTCTGCAAGAGGCAAGTAATTAGTCCATGAACCACCAAAATCAATGACGAAAGCACACAACATGTCCTCCAGTATCTGAATTGTACGCTCGAATTGCCCATCCGTCAGTGGGTGAAATGTAGTGCTCAGCTCTACCTGTGAACCCAATTCTCACTGAAATGTCCTCCAAAACTGAGAAGTGAACTGGGTACCTCTGTCTGATATGATAGAAGGAACTCCATGCAATCTCACAATCTCGTGGGTGAATATCTTTGCTAACCGCTCCGAGGAGTATCTAGTACACACAGGAATGAAATGAGTTGACTTGGTCAGCCTGTCCACAATCACCCAAACTGAGTCAAACTTCCTCGCTGTCCAAGGGAGTCCACTAACAAAGTCTATAGTGATCCTTTCCCACTTCCACTAGGGAATATCAATACGCTGGAACACACCAACAGGCCTCTGATGCTCATACTTGACCTGTTGACAGTTTAGGCACCATGCTACATGATTCATAATATCCTTCTTCATCTTTCTCCACCAGTAATGCTGCCTCAAATCCTGATATGTCTTTACGGCACCTGGATGAATAGAATACTGCGAGTTATGGGCCTCCTCCAATATCAACTCACGATGGCCTTCAACAATGGGCACGCACATCCGGTCCTGCATCCGCAACACACCATCACTATCAATAGTGACATCTCTGGTATCATCATGCCGAACTCTGTCCTTAAGGACAAGCAAGTGTATATCATCATGTTGGTGCTCTCGAATACGGTCATATAAGAAAGACCGAGATACCACGCAAGCCATCACCCGACTGGGCTCAGAAATATCCAACCTTACCATCTGATTAGCTAATGCCTAAACATCAATTGCTAGGGGCCTCTCACCAACTAGAATGTATGCCAAGTTGCCGATACTTATAGCATTCTGGCTTAAAGCATAGGCCACTACATTGGCCTTCCTGGGATGGTACAGGATGGTAATATCATAGTCTTTAAGCAATTCAATCCTTCTCCGCTGCCTCAAATTGAGATCTTTCTTCTTAAACAAATGTTGAAGGTTGTGGTGATCTGTATATACATCACAAGATACACCATATAAGTAATGCCTCCAAATCTTCAAGGCATGAACAATAGCAGCTAACTCTAAGTCGTGAACATGGTATTCTTCTCATGGGGCTTTCATTGATCAGAATAATATGCAATAATTCTACCCTCCCTGCATCAATACACAACCGATCCCAACTCTCGAAGCATCACAATACACCGTATAAGACACTGAAGCTGATGGCAACACAAGTACCGGAGCTATGGTCAAGGGCGCCTTGAGCTTCTGGAAGCTCTCCTCACATTCATCAGACCACACAAATGGAGCATTCTTTTGTGTCAACTTAGTAAAAGGTGAAGCAATAGATGAAAAACCCTGAACAAACCTGTGGTAATAGGCATCCAAACCGAGGAAACTCTGGATCTCAGTAGCTGAAGACGGTCTGGGCCAATTTTGCACCGCCTCAACATTCTGTGGGTCAACCCGAATACCATCGATGGACAATACATGTCCCAGAAAAGTCACTATATCAAGCCAGAATTCACACTTAGAAAATTTTCCATAAAGCTTTTCCTCTCTCAATCTCCACAATACCACCCTCAAGTGATGTGTGTGCTCCTCCTGGTTGCGTGAGTACACCACGATATCATCAATAAATACGATCACGAAAGAATCAAGGTACGACCGAAATACGATGTTCATCAAGTGCATGAATGCGGCTGGGGCATTAGTCAGTCCAAAAGACATGACCAGAAATTCATAGTGCCCATATCTCATTCTGAAGGTTGTTTTCATAATGTCTGAATCCCTAATCTTCAACTAGTGATAACCGGATCGAAGGTCAATCTTAGATAATACACTTGCTCCCTGGAGCTGATCAAACAAGTCCTCAATAAGAGGAAATGGGTACTTATTCTTTACTATCACCTTGTTCAGCTGTCTGTAATCAATACACATTCTCATTGTGCCATATTTCTTCCTTACAAATAATACCGCTGCACCCCAAGGTGACACACTCGGGCGAATGAATCCCTTATCTAAGAGTTCTTGAAGTTGTTCTTTCAACTCATTTAACTCAGCTGGTGCCATGCGTTAGAGAGGAATAGAAATGGGTTGAGTGCCCGGCACCAGGTCAATACCGAAATCAATATCCGTGTCCGGTCGCATACCAGGTAGGTCTGCTCGAAATACATCCGAAAAATCGCTAACAACGAGGACCGAATCAAGACTGGGTGTCTCAGCCTCAACATCTCTAATGAAAGCCAAATAAGAAAGACAACCTTTCAATCATTCGTTGGGCTTTCAGAAAGGAAATCACCCTGTCGAATACATAATCAGTCACGCCACGCCACTCGATCCTCGGATTACCTAGAATTGCTAATGTGACTGTCCAGGGATGACACCCCAGAATCGCATGGTAAGGAGATAACCAATTCATGCGTAGAATCATGTCGAAATCCACCATGCCCAATAATAATAAGTCAACTCGGGTCTCCAGACCCCCAATAGTAACAAGACAGGATCGGCATACCTGATCCACAATAACTGTATCACCTACCGGGGTAGACACAGACACGAGCAAGGCAAGAATACCACGGGTCATACCCAAATGATGCGGAAAATTTGAAGAAACACAGGAATAGGTGGATCCTGGATCAAATAAGACATAAGCATCCCTTTGGCAAACTGAGATAATACATGTGATGGCTGCATCTGATGCACTGCATCCCTCATATCCGGAAGAGCATAGAAACGAACCTGACCTCCGCCAGTACGATCCTCATCCCTAGGGCGACCTCTGGCTACCTGACAACCACTCCTAGCTTATTGTGCTGGTGCTGACGAAATAAGAGTAGAAGACGAGGGCCGGTCCCTCTACTGAAACCGCTTAGGAAGAAACTGGGGACACTCCCTCCTGATATGGCCAAACTCACCACATTCAAAGCAATGGCCTGAAGCTAGAGAAAGGGACTGCTGAGAACCCCTCGTTGCCAATGAACCTTGAGCTGAAGGAGCAGGAGCAGAGCTCTGAGCTGGAAGGGACGCTCAGTGCAGGCTGGCTCTGCTGACTACCCTAATGACCTTGATGTTCTTGATAACCCCGACGACCATGGTCTGATGAAGCTCCACTGGACTCTACACGGCCTAACTGAGGAGATCTGAAGGAACGACCTCTGATGTGCTGAGACTGGCCCCTAAACGGAGCACCACTGTAACTACTTGTACCCTGAGGCCTCTTAGCCTCCATCTCCTCATGCTTTCGACGGCGGTCTGTCTCAATCTGACGAGCCGCATCAATCAACTCCTCAAAGGTAACTACTGAAGCCCTCTTTCTAGTCATCAATATGCGGACAGGACAGATGAGACCATCCACAAATCTCTTGATCCTCTCTCGATCCGTCGGAATCATCCATATGGCATGATGGGCTAGCTGTGTAATCAGCTCGTACTGAGTCACCGACATATCTCCTTGTTTCAACCACTCGAACTGACGACGCAACTCCTCCCCTAAGACCGGGGCACACACTTCTCCAGGAATACCTTGGAGAACTGCTGCCAAGTGAGGGGCGCTGCCCCTGCAGGCCTACGCCTCTAAAAATCCTCCCACCAATAAAATGCTAGTCCTGTGAACTGGAAGGTAGCGAAAGCAACATAGCTGGACTCCAGAATACCCGCAGTATGAAGCATACACTAGCACTTATCCAAAAAACCCTGGGCAACCTCGCGCTCTACACCACTGAACGCTGGAGGCTGTAGCCTCTCAAACATCTCCAACTGACGCTGCTCATCATTAGGCGTAGCTGGAACCACAAGAGCTGGGGCCGGTGCGACTGGTGTAGCTAGCTGAACTGGCTGAGCTGGAGCTGGCTCAGGTGCCTGTAAACCCTAAACTACTGGCTCGGGTGTGCGAACAACGGGGGTTTGATTCCCCCCCCCCTACCTGTGAAGAAGTTGCTACAATAGAGGCCGCAACCACCTGAGCTAAGCAAGTGCTCTCTAATAAGATATGTGCTAAGGTCTCCTGAAAACCTGGTATCTCAATAGACACTGCCGTTGTCGGAACCTGAGTTGCTGGGATGCCTAGAGCTTGAACTTGATCCTGAACCTGGGCACTGGCGCTAGGATCTGACCCTGAGTCTCATCAGCTGGTGGGTCAGCTGGTGCTGTCACTGCCGCCCTACCTTTGCCACGACCACGACCTCTGGATGCCATTGGTGGTCGTCCGCCACGTCCACTAACATGGGTTCTCACCATATGAGAGAGAGTAGAATATGGAAAAATTCAGTTTCATGATAACACAAACCGCACGATATAAATCCAAGAAAATGAAGTGTTTTCTAAAGTTTTGTAGCCTCCCGAGGATAGATACAGACGTCTACGTACCGATCCGTGAAAGCATACTAAACCGACTCATGACTCGCAAGTCCTAGTAACCTAGGCTCTGATACCAATTTGTCACGACCCAAATCCGGTCGTGATGGCACCCAACACTAAAGTTAGGCCAGCCGAACCGACAACTGTTTTCAAATAGAAAACCAGTCCCAAAAAGACAACTTAAGAAGATTATATAAGTCAATAGATACTCTAATAATAATAGTATGACTAAATATTGAGAAGTACCAAAAAAACGAAATGACACTCCCAAAAGATCTTGGGTCACGAGTCTAGAGCCTCTAAACGAAATTGAATAGTAATAGTATACTGGATAAAATACTCAAGTCTGAAACATATAATAATGACTGAACGGAAAGAGAAGCTAGGTTCTGCAAATGCCGGTAGCTACCTCAGCAACCCAAAATAACTCTGATAGAAGTTGGAGTGCTCGTCTAACCCTCATGTGTACCTGCATCCGCACACAAAGCTGCATGGAGTAGGGGTGAGTACTAAGTACTTAGTGAGTAAAAAGTATATATTAATAGCTAAAACAAGGAAATCCACAGAATACCACAGAGTAAAGCTAAACTACAGTCTGATACCTACCACGAACTAACAACAACAACAAGTCATAATTAGCACAGATAATTCAACAGGTAAATGCAATGCAATGCATATGACCGCTACGACGCGTAGCCCGATCCGTTTAACATCGATGGCGCTCACTGGGGGTTTGCATAGACTCTAGAGGGGCTCCTTCAGCCCCAAGCGCAATATCATATCATCTGCTGCGACGTGCAACCCGATCCTTAAATCATTTACTGCAACATATAGCCCGATCCAATAGTGATTTCAAAGCAGGACTGAGATCAGTGATTAAGTATACCAAGCTATCACATATATAACTATCCCCTAGGGATACTACAGGTCGGCACAAGGCCCCAAACATGGCTTACAGCCCACAAATATATCGAACACAGTGTGCATTTCAACCGCATATAACATATTATTCATATCTGGGATGGACCAAGTCTCAATCCCCAGTCCTAATCAATCTCGCACCTGCCATGGGGTGCGAGCCATGCCCTACTAATGTCACAATGTGGTAAACCGGGGTTTCGAACCCTCAGGATACCATATACACTAACTACTCACCTTTTGCCGGCCGTGGACTCATCCGCGATGCATTTTACCTTTGAATTTGCTGCCTCGTGCATCGAATCTACTCAAAACCGCAGCAATTACATCAATATGGGTCAAAGAAACATAACCCAATCAAATTTACTTGAAAAATGCAATAATGCACAAAGTTGGTAAAACTAGAGCCCCGGGCCCACTTCTCGAAAAAATTCCGATAACAATGGATTCCTTGTCTCGCCACCAGTCCGGGCATTTAAATTTTATCCAAAATGGAGTCCGTTTGACCCCTCAACTTCCACTTTTGTCTTCCTAAATTTCCAAGCCCTAACCACCATGTTTTTAACTTAAATTCGCAGTTTTTGGGGCGTTTAATCTATGTTTTTGTGTTATAACAACATAATTTGGGTTTAGGATCCCTTACCTAATGATTTCCCACTGTTCCTCATTGAAAACCCTCGCAATTCACCTCTCCCGAAGTCAAAAGTTGTTTCTTAAACTCTGAAATTTCGATACACTGTTCTCATTAAATCACTGACGATTTCCGCTTCTGTGGAAATTTACTCATTTAGGCGAGTCCAATTCTGCGGAAATTGAGTCGCTTCTGCAACTTCACCCTTAAGGGCAAGGACTGCTTCTGCGGCCCTGTCATCGCACCTGCGAGACTGCTCCTGTGGCTCTTTGTGCGCTACTGCGGAAAGTCTCGCTTCTGCGGGGACCGCTCCTACGGAAATTCCCTACTTCCGTGAAACAAGACCAGCCCTTCCAAGGTCCCTTCTGCATTAATAAGGCCGCACCTGCGGAACCGCTTCTGCGGTCCTATTTTCGCAGGTGCGAAAATATCAAAAGTCAAAATTCTCAGACCTACTATAACTCCAAAATTCTCCCGTTTAACCTTCCGAAAACATCCCGAGGCCCCAGGGACCTCAACCAAAAGCACAAATACACCGTATTACCTCATTAAAACTTGCGTGTAACATAAAAACACTATCGTAAACATCAAAATCATCGAATTCTCACAGATTCAAGCCTAAATTTCATTGAAACTTCCGAAACCAATATTTGCTCTAAAACCGGACCTAAACACCTTCGAATGACCTAAAATTTTGCATGCGTATCAAAAATCACCTAACAGAGCTACTGCAACTCTCGGAATTTCATTTCGAGCCCCGGGTCAAAATGTCACCTACCGTTCAAATTTTGCCAAAATTCAACCTTAGCCAATTGAAGCCTAAATCTACACCGGACCTCCGAATTCGATTTCGATTGCTCTCCTAAGTCATAAATGACCTCCTAAAGCTAATTAAATCATCTGAATTCGATTCCGAGATGTCTAAATCACCGATCAACATTCAGTTGACTTTTCCAAACTTTTCTTCTCATCAAGAGGTTTATTGCCTCATTTCTATCAAATTTCCATCTGACTTGCTTCTGACTCTCCAGACACATATGAATTAACATGTTAAAGTATTAAATGAAGAAAACGGGGCGATAACTCCTATAAAGATGGGTCGGGTCATTACAATTGTCCAAATAAACCCAAATTCACACCCTATACCCCCTGGTCACCCTCTTCCCCAATCCTTAACGGAAATGATTTGAATTTCACCGGTTCTTTTCAAATGATAAATCTAGGGTTCATGAGGTTCGAGTCTGTTTTGGGACGGTTCAAAGTCAATTGATTTATGTTACTGTTATGTGTCTATTTTTGACGAAATAAACAAATAAGATTAACCGAAAATCAATTTCGACGGGTTAAGCCATATGGAGTCTGAAATTAGTAAGTCTCTCTTCTCAGTTTTATTATTTCTTGTCTTTGTTCTCGTGAGTTCCAATTTGTTAGTTGTTAAGCAATCTTGTTTTGGTTTTTGTGTTTGTTTGACTTTTAGTTTGGTTATCTCTAATTTGAGTTTCATTTTACTTCTGCTAGTTTATGTGTTCAAATGTCCGTTTAGTTAATTTAGGCAATTAATTGATAGTTTAATTGGATTTTCTATTAGTTTTGATTCAAATTTGATATGGTTGCTCTTCTTCTGAAATTAACAATTTGATTGGGGTTGATTAAGTTTTTAATAAGTCTAATTCAGTGTTATCACCAATTAGTCACTACATTTTGATTTAGGATTCATAATAAGCTTAATTTGTCCAGTTAGGGGTTTTTGTGTTATTTTTGAATGATTGATTATAGTTGGTCTATTTAATCTTAGTTAATTAAGTTGTTTGGTTATAGCTGTGTTTTAGATAGGTTAAAAGGGGGCTGGGGTAATACAGTAGTTTCAAGGAAGTTTAGGGGTAATCTAGGAATTTAGGGCTGAGCAAAAATACTTTAGGTTATACTAGAATACCTAGAACCATCTAGAATAAGACTTTTGTTTTAAATTTTGAAAATACATGCACTTACTTGAGAAGAAAGTCAAAAAATATAGGACCTTTTGGGTAAAATCTGAAATAAAAAGGGAGAAAAAGTGTGAGGGATATCTAGAAGCTTTCCCCCCAAGGTTTGCCTATAAAAGGCAGCTTGCTAGCCTTAGAAAACAAGTTTTGAAGCCACAAAAATTCCCCCCAAAAATACTCTTCAAGTTTCATAGATCTGAAATTTGAATTTCAAATCAAACTCTTTAGATCTTAGATTCTGCCAAAAGAAAAATACAATATGAAATCAAAAAGAGCAATGTTTGATTGCATTGTTTAGGTTAATTGGAGTTTTAGGCATTGATTCTAGTTCCAAGCTTAATTCTTAATTACTAAAACTTCAGAAGTGATTTAGCTTCAATTTCGAGTTGAATTTGGGTAATTTGAGTTAAGTTTTGGTGTGTTTGCTAGTTATATGGTTTGCTGGACTTCATTTGCATTTTGAACCTGGGTTTAAGGCTGATTGTTGCGACATGCTATTTGCCTTTGGTTCAACGAATTGCTACTGACCCTCCTATTCTCCTTTATTTCATTGTAATCCAGCTATTTTCTCATGCTCAAGTGATGCTAAAGATTTCCTTCACCTGTAAACCACAAGTTTGAAGTATAAATAATAAAGGAATACATTCTTGCACCTGAACTTTACTATTATTGCTTTGTTTTCTTTTTCTTTTTTAGAATTTTTGTGTGATTGATTCATTTGAACCATAATTTCAGTTGTATTAATGAGAATATGGACTGTCAATGGACTATTAATAGATTGTTAATGGATTTTCAATACTAGTTATATTATCTAGGGCTGTGTTGAATTTCATTGTGAGCTTTAATATAACACAAGTCAACCCATTGTATTCCTAGAGACAAATTAATTAGAAAACTATAGTTGGCTATAGGATTGGCCTTTAAATAATAAATTGAGATGAGCTTCGCCAAAAAAAACACACAAATTACGGGGCCCTCGATGAATAGTCGTATTAAAATACATAGATTTCGGGATGGGCCATTTAGCGAATTTCACGACCTTCCCTAAAGATAATAACGCATTAGTCACTTCATGTGCATTTTGAATAATTTTACCTTCTTATATACGGGTGCACATTTATGTGACCCAAATCCAAATCTCAACGAAGTCAAAATGTGTCAAAAACTGCGGGTGCATTTGTGTGATGCGGTTCGAGATATGTTTTTACGACGTTGGAATTCCCTTAAAATAATAATAATAAAAGTGGTTCAAAGTTAAAAACACATAGGTCAAAACATGTACTAAACTCAAACAAATAAGCCAAATATGATAGTTGAGCCACCGTGCTAGAACCATGAAACCCGAGAATTTCTAACACCTTCTCCCGGTTTAACAGAATTCCTTACTCAGATTTATGGTTCACGGACTCTTAAATAGAGTCACTAATTTCGTCGATTCGGGATTCTAAACCGGTGACTTGGGACACCATAAATCTCCCAAGTGGCGACTCTGAATTTTAATCACAAATCTCATTTCGGTTGTACTTTAATTGGAAAAACTCATTAACGCCCTTGCGGGTGTAGCAAAAAAAGAGGTGTGATAGCGAGGAGGTCGATTCGAGAGGAAAAGGCATAGTGATCTAGACATTGTGCCATCTTGAGGTGAGTGATAGATGTAAACGATGATTTAAGGGTTTTTAACCCCAGAATGTCACATTATAATGCTATATTAAGGCGAGTCATGCGCTCTATAATAAGTGCGAAGTCGTTTGTTATTGGGAATTGTGACTTGGTTCGTCCAGGGTGATGTTTTTGCTGTGTTTTTGTACTAGAACTTGTTGTCCATCGTTACTTGGATTGGATTGTTATATTTGGGCTTCGTGCCGACTATTAGATTCCTTCAAGGATTGATATCACTGTTTTTGCATATTTTTCATATTATTTAACCTCATTCCAAGGTTTTAAGTACTATTTTGCAAACTCAACCCTTGTTCTAAGATTTGAAAACTTAAAGGCGAAATACATAAACGCCTCATTCAAGTTGTCCTCAACGGTCAGTCAAACGCCTCAACTAAACCCTTTAACATTTAGACATTTCTTCTCCACTAAAGTACGACCTCGTAAACTCTTCAAGCTGACATGGTAATGTGTCTCCTTTACACTTTATTCTAAGCGCGTGAAACCCTCAAAATTAAGGTTTCTTTATTTTTTTCTTTTAAATTTGACTATATTTTATGTGGGTTCCATTATATTTTATTTTCCACACATTAATTTTACTTCTTCCCAAATTTTTGTATCGCAACCCATTGAGATGGCACCAGCAACAACCTATGCAATACCAACAATATACCCTCCAAGTCCCATGGAGATGGCCACAACAACAATACCAGCAGTAAGAATAATAAAAGAAGATGCATTTGCCCCTGATAACCCCACCGCCACTGCAAACGGCACGTTAATCCATCGGAAACTCCGATGATTATGTCCTGGACAATTTCGCCGGTAGTGAAATGTTTCTCCTTGTGTTGATCCAACAAAGGTTTCTCAGATTCATGAGCCATGTTGATATTGGTATTTTTTACTTACTAAATTCTACTAAAATGAATCCGAAAATACCCTTTTTAATTAATTTCCATTGTAATTCTTTTATTTTGTTGTTGTTTGTATATATATAGGGGAAAAGAAAAAGAAGTAATTTTCCAGCGAAGATTTTCTCAGAGAGTAATTATTCGGCAAGAGATTTGAAGGAATAGGTAGAAGATGAAAGGTGTAGGGTGGCGTTGGTTTTGAGCGGAAGAAAAAGATGATGAGAGGGGGGGAAGAGGGGTGGGGTGGTATTGGTTTTGGGTGGAATGAAGAATATGAAGTTGGTTTGGGGGGGGGGGTGAGGAGGGGTTACGTTGTTTGGTCCAAAAGTTAGGGAAAATGATTTTTTAGTTTGTTAAATGCATTTTCATTTTATGTTTATTATACGTGTCAAGTTTCTATTTAAACAATTACACATGTCATTCATTAATTGGATCATTTGACACTTCATTAGCGAGTGTAATTCATGTGTATGATCTGTTGCACTTGGGTAGTTATTTGATCTAGTTAATGGATACTTATAGTGTCTAAATGGTAAAGGTTTTAGTTGAGGTGTCTGACTAACCATTAAGGACAACTTGAATGGGCCTTTTATGTATTTCGCCAAACTTAAATGATATTTCTAAAGGATATATTGGGTTGTGAATTATTGTTTTAAAAATGCCTGAGGGGCTTATTGTGATTTCTGGACTAAGGATGGATCGGGTTGCACACCACAGCGGTATTATATTGATATTGAGGCCGAGGGATTGGTTGATGCCACGAGATGGCTTGATTATTTGCGCTTGGGCTGTAGGAGCCCATGCGGAGTCTGTACATAACCCCCAGTGGGCGCCGTCGATGATAAATATATGGATGGCTCAGGCTTCATGCCGCAGTGGGTACCTAAGTGTACCGCATATGCATTGCATATCATTCATGCATTATTACTTACCTATTTTACATGTAATGGTTCTTTCGGTACTATCATATCATTGACTTGTGTTTTTTTGTTAAAGGTTTGGTACTTCCAGTTATGGTTTACTTTGTGTTTTCAGTGATTTCTTATTCTCAGCCTTTATTTATGTTTATTACTCGCTGGGTCGGAGTACTCACATTACTCCATGCACCGTGCATGCAGATCTAGGTACCCCACAGGCTGAGTGAGGACTTGCTTTAGCTGAGTAGTAGTATTGGGGAGCACTGAGGTAGCTGCATGACGTTCGTAGCCTTCATTTCTACTTCATATCTTTATTCTATATTTTTGCATTATTCCTCGACAGACTGTATTAGGTGGATATTCTGTATTAGAGGCTCATATTAGTGACATTGTGTCCTATTTGGGAGTTATGTTATAGTATTTTGTTAACTTTCCATTATTTATAGATTTTTGATTAAACATCTTGGTAATTATTATCTATGCCTTACATCTGTGAATCAGTTCAATGTTGGGAATGTTGGTAAAAGGTCAGGCTTGCCTAGTAATGTTGCAATGACTCGGCCGATCGTTTTTAATATTTATGCCCCGATCCCCAATTAACTATTTCCCCTAAGTTCATTTCTTCTATTGTGGTTTGCCGGGAGGTTCGGTTCTAGAATTTGGAGTGTTTTGGGACACTTAGTCCCTATATGAGAGCTTTATAGTTGAAAGGAATAGTGTTAAGACGACTTCGGAACGGAAATTCGATGGTTCCGTTAGCTCCCCTAGGTGATTTTGGGGTTGGGAGCGCATTCGGGGTGTATTTTGCTGGTCTATAGCTCATTTAGGCTTGAAATGCCGAAGTTAGGAATTTTTGGAAATCCGATAGATAGGTGAGATTTTGATCCGGGAGTCGGAATGGAATTCCAACAGTTGCAGTAGCTTCGTTAGGTGATTTGGATATGTCTGCCAATTTTTAGGTCATTTGGACATCGTTTGGTCCGGTTTTTGATATCATGTAAGTTTTGTAAGTTTTGGTTGAAACTTAGGCTTGAATCGGCAATAATTTAATGATTTTTGTGTTTAATTATATGTTTTTATAATTGGAACAAGTTTGTGTCGTGATTTGGAGTAGGTTGGTGGTTTTGGTTGAGGTTCCGGAGGCCTCGGGGGTGCTTCCAGGGGTCAAATGGACCATTTCTAGTTGAAGAACAAGTGAGTTTTGCTGTCATAAGTGTTGCAAATGGTTGCTCTATGCGATCGTAGTAGGTGATGCGATCGCATAGAAGGCTTGGGGTGAGTCTCAAAAATTGCTCTATGTGATCGCGGAAAGGGCTATGCGATCGCATAGCTTTGGATGATTGTGCTCTGCGATCGCAAAGGGGTCTATGCGATCGCATAGTGGAAAGGTTAGGGGTCTCAGGTCCTATATTTTGTTCTATACGATCGCAGAGCATGGTGTGCGATCGCATAAGTCTATTTAGATAAGCTGTCGATCGCATTGTAGTCTATGCGATCGCATAAGGTAAATTGGTGAGGTAGAAAATTGTGCTATGCGATCGTAACAAAGGTCATGCGATCGCATAGAGTGAATCCCTGGGCAGACAGAACCAGTATATAAAATTTCATCCGCGAGGGTTTCACCATTTTTGTAAAAAACACAAGCTAGGGAGCTCGGTTTTGAGTGATTTTTCGTGTGCTTTTTAGAGACAATTGTTGGGTAACGATTTCTTACTCCCTTGTGATCATTATTCACTAGTCTAAACTCAATATCTTCCTTTAATTTCGAATTTGGGGTGTAAAATTGGGGTAGTTTATATGGTTAGACTCTGAGAGTACGAGGGTTCTAAAAACGTAAAAATATTTCAATTCTAAGTCGATGACTACAGGGGTATTTTGGTCATTTCACCCACTTTCACGTCGTAGCTTTAATTTTATCATTGTAGTTAGTTACTTGCGATGTTATTTACACTGTATAATTTGTTTGACTAGATTTGGGCCACTCGGAGACGGATACTCATGGCTAGGGAGTCGTTTCTTAGCGGTTTTGTACCGGAATTGAGGTAAGTGACTTGTCTAACTATCTCCTCTGATATATATGTGTTGATTTAAATGCCTTGTAAGCGAGGTGACGGGCATATACTTGCGCAGATTGTTGAATAACCACCTTACTTGAACTGTTCAACTCGTGATATCCTTGTTATTTAATTGATTCAATTGTAAGATTTATCTGGTGATAGTTAGAGAAGCATGATTAGATAGGATTATCTGTCGAAGTGCCTACTTGTCTTAATTGAAATTCCTAAAACTTGTTGATATTGGATTTGGTGTAGTTTGTAGCTATGTATTTCATATTTCTCTGTGTTTTTCCTCTTATTGATTGTGTTTGTGTTTGGGGACTGCGGGTTCAATTCCCGAAGATCTGTTGCTACTGAGGTAAAATACTGCGGGTTCAATTCCCTGAGATCCTGAGATATTGAGATATGGATTGCGGGTTCAATTCCCGGAGATCCAGAGATATTGATATATGGACTGCCGGTTCAATTCATAGAGATTATGTGATACTGAGATAAAGGACTGCGGGTTCAATTCCCGGAGATCCTGTGAGAGTTATATATGGACTGCGGGTTCGATTCCCGAAGATCCTGAGTTGCTGAGTATAGAGAGGGACTGTGGGTTCAATTCCCAGAGATCATGGACTTGTTGATTTGTACATTTTTGTGTGGATTCTCCTTGTTAGCTTAATTGTAGACGGTTGTAGTATTTACCTCATTGCTGTTATTTCAATCTTATTCTTATTTGAACTGCTTGATATTATTATTATCATTATTTTTATTAATTCTCAGTAAGGCCCTGACCTTCCACGTCACTACTCCATCGAGGTTAGGCTTGGCACTTACTGAGTATCGCCCTGGTGTACTCATGCTACTCTTCCGCACACTTTTGTTTTGCAGATCCAGGTACATCCGATCAGGCGCAGTACAGGTGATCTAGCATCACTTTAGGAGACTCGAGGTATGATTTGCTACGTCCGCAAATTCGGAGAGTCTTCTTCTATTCATCTTAGCGACATCCGTTGTTTCTTTATTTTCGTTGTGTAGACACTCTTGATACATAGAGCCACAGTTGTACTCTTTCTTAGTCTGTGTTTCCCATGAGTTTTCGGGTCTTGGTAGTTGTGCTTCTTCTGGTATTTGGCAAAGTGTATGTGTCGAGCGGCACTTGTTACAATTTTTTACGTCATTCCGCTGTTATCTTATGTTTTCTTTCATGAAAATGTATATTCCGCATTGTGTTAGGCTTACCTTGTCGCGAAGACTGGGTACCATCATGATATGTTCACGATTCGTGAACTAGGTTTGTGACAAGTTGGTATCAGAGCTCTAGGTTTATAGGAGTCACAGGACAGAGACCGGTTATTTAGAGTCTCGCTGATTGATATAGAGACGTCTGTGTTTATCTACGAAGGGCTATGTAACTATTTAGGAAACTCTTCATTTCTTTTTAATTCCTTGTCGTGCGATATTTTGGCACCAAATCTAAACTTCTATTTTCTATTCTCTCACATATGGTAAGGACACGTGCTACTCGTGAGGATCAGGCACACGCGCCCCTTGTTGCTATCACCAGAGGTCGGGGCTGTGGTAGAGGTCGAGGACGCACTAGAGGTGCAGCCACAGCACCCGCGCGCACTGCCGTTGAGGCACCACTGATGGATCAGGTTGGAGCGTAGGGACCTGGTACACATACTATAGCTGCTACTACTCCAGCACTCCAGGAGACCCTGGCCAGTTTATGAGCATGTATACTACTCTAGCTCAAGCGAGGTTGCTTCCTCTCGCTGCAGCTACATCTCAGGCCGATGGAGGGGACTAGACTCCCGTAGCCGGCACACCTGAGCAGTGAGTGCTTGTGGGACAGGTTCCAGATATTATTACAATGCCTCCTGCCGCACCAGTGCAGCCCGGAGGTAGGCCAGCTGCCTTCGAGGACGAGCAGTGTAGGTTAGAGAGGTTCAAGAAATAAGATCCCCCAGTGTTCAGTGGCTCCGCTTCAGATGATGCATTGGGATTTTTGGAGGAGTGTCATCGTATCCTCCGTACTATAGGTATAGTGGAGACCATTGGGGTTTCATTTACTGCCTTTCAGCTTCGAGGGGCCGTTTATGATTGGTGGCGGACGTAACTGTTGGATAGTCCAGATGAGTCTGCCTCGTTGACCTGGACACAGTTTTCTGATATGTTTTTGAGGGAGTTTGTTCCCCAGAGCCTTAGGGATGCTTGGCAATAGAATATTGAGCGGTTGCGTAAGGGCTCTATGACAGTATCAGAGTATGCTATCAGTTTCACCCGGTTAGCCGGGCATGCACCGGCCTTGGTAGCCACACTCCGAGAGAGAGTGAAGAATTTTATTGAGGGCCTTATTCTGCCGATCTGATCTAGCATGGCTAGAGAGCTAGAGACAAATGTACCGTATCAGCTGGTGGTGAGTATTTCTAAGCGGATCGAGGGTATCCTCCGTAGAGAGCGAGGAGAGAGGGAGGCTAAGAGGTCTCGTGAGTCGGGTCATTTCTCTGGTGCCCGTACTTTAGTAGCCGGTCATTTTGGTAGGGGTTATTCCGGTCGCCCAGTTCATTCAGCATTGCGAGCAGCTAGCAGTACTCTAGCTCTTCCAGCACCTCATGAGCCTTATTATGCTCCCCCAGTTTCCAGTGTGCCTCCTGTGCGAGGTACCTTCAAGGGTCAGTCCAGCGGGAGAGGGGCCGGTCAGTCATAGCCATCGCATCCTCCCAGTGCATGTTTTGAGTGTGTGGGGTACTCGCCATCTGGTTGGGTAGTGCCCCAGGTGTAGGAACAGAGCACCTCTACAGACTTCGTAGCCTCAGCGTGGTTCACAGGGTCAGCAGTCTATCGTTCCAGCCCCAGCTGCCAAGCCAGCTAGGGGCGGGGATCAGGGTGCCAGAGGCCTCCCTCAAGAGAGGGGTCAGGTAAGATTTTATGCTATTCCTGATCGCGCTGTAGCTGTCGCCTCTGATTTTGTTATCACAAGTATTATCTTGGTTAGTCATAGAGAGGCATCGGTTCTATTCAATCCTGGTTCTACTTTTTCATATGTGTCCTCTTATTTTGCTTCACATCTGGGTGTTCCTCGCGATTCTTTGAGTGCCCCCATTTTTGTCTCTACTCCGGTGGGAGATTATTTGGTTGTGGACCGTGTGTATCGGTTGTGTTTGGTCACTATTTGTGGTTTTGAGACTAGAGCTGATATTTTATTGCTCGGTATGGTTGATTTTGATATAATTCTGAGTATGGACTGGTTGAGCCCCACTATGCTATTCTTGATTGTCACGCCAAGACCGTGATGCTAGCTATGCTAGGCATTCGACGTATTGAGTGGAATGGTACTCTAGATCACACCCCCAGCCGTGTTATTTCCTTTCTCAAAGCCCAGCGTATGGTTGAGAAGGGGTGTGCAGCTTATCTAGCTTATGTGAGGGATGTCAGTGTTGACACTCCTTCTATTGATTCCGTTCCAATGGTATGTGATATCTCGGATGTATTTCCGGCCGATCTCCCGGGCATACCGCCCGACAGAGATATCGATTTTGGTATTGACTTATTGCTGGGCACTCAGCCCATTTCTATTCCTCCGTACCGCATGGCTCCTCCTGAGTTGAAGGAGTTGAAGAATCAGTTACAGGAGTTGTTGGGTAAGGGTTTCATTCGACCTAGTGTTTCGCCTTGGGGTGCTCCTGTGTTGTTTGTGAAGAAAAATGATGGTTCTATGCGTATGTGTATTGACTATCACCAGTTGAACAAAGTTATAGTGAAGAACCATTATCCTTTGCCACATATTGATGACTTATTTGACCAGCTACAGGGCACATAGGTGCTCTCCAAGATTTATTTGCACTCTGGTTATCATCAGTTGAAGATTCGAGAGCCAAATATCCCGAAGACTGCCTTCAGGACTCGGTATGGTCACTACGAGTTTCTCGTTATGTCTTTCGGGCTGACTAATGCCCCAATAGCTTTTATGCATTTGATGCACAATGTATTCAGGTCGTACCTTGACTTGTTCGTGATTGTTTTAATTGATGATATTTTGGTATATTCCCGGAGTCGGGAAGAGCACGAGCAACACTTGAGGATAGTGCTTCAGACTTGAGGTAGAAGCAATTATACACAAAGTTCTCTAAATGTGAATGTTGGGTGAGTTCGGTGTCATTTCTGGGCCATGTGATGTCGAGAGAGGGTATTCGAGTGGATCCGAGGAAGGTAGAGGCCGTGCAGAGTTGTCCTAGGCCCTCCTCAGCTACTGAGATTCATAGCTTCCTTGATCTGGAGGGTTATTACCATCATTTCATAGAGGGGTTCTCCTCGATCGCAGCACCTATGACCAGATTGACCCAAAAGGGTCCCCCTTTTCAGTGGACAGAGGAACGTAAGGCAAGCTTTCAAAAGCTCTAGACAGCTTTGACTTCGGCCCCTATCTTGATGTTGCCTACTGGTTCGATGTCCTATACAGTATATTGTGATGCCTCGTAGGTTGGACTTGGCACAGTATTGATGCATGATGGTAGAGTGATTGCCTACGCGTCCCGACAGCTGAAGGTTCATGAAAAGAACTACCATGTCCACAATCTTGAGCTAGCTGCCATTGTTCACGCCTTGAAGATTTGGCATCATTATTTGTATGGGTTTCCTTGTGAGATTTACACTGATCATCGGAGCTTGCAGCACTTACTTAAGCAAAAGGACCTGAACATGCATCAGAAGCGATGGTTGGAGCTGCTGAAGGACTATGATATTACCATTCTTTATCACCCGGGCAAGGCCAATGTGGTTGTCGATGCCTTAAGTCGATGAGCGAAGAGGTTGGGGAGTTTGGCATATCTACTAGCTTCATAGAGACCTATGGTGATGGATGTTCAGGCTTTGGCCAGGCAGTTTGTTAGATTGGACCTTCAGAGCCTAGCCGGGTTCTGGCTTGTGTGGTTTGTCGGTCTTCTATATTCGATCGCATCAGAGAGCGGTAGTTTGATGACCCTTATTTGCAGTATCTTCAGGACAAGGTTCGGTGTGGTGATGCCTAAGATGTCACCATTGGGGATGACAGAGTGATGAGGATGCAGGGGCATATTTGTGTGCCTAATGTAGATGATATTCGAGAGGTCATTCTACCGATAGCTCACGGTATTCCATCCATCTGGGTGCCACGAAGATGTATCAGGACTTGAGGCAACATTACTGGTGGACGCGGATGAAGTAGGATATAGTTGACTATGTTTCTAGGTGCCTCAACTGCCAGTAGGTGAAGTATGAGCATCAGCGTCTGGGTGGGTTAATGCAGCAGATTGAGATCCCAGAGTGGAAATGGGAGCGCATCACCATGGACTTCGTATCTGGACTTCCACGGACTATGAGGAAGTTTGATTCCATTTGGGTCATTATAGATCGGCTGACCAAGTCCGCCTATTTCATACCTGTGTGCACCACTTACTCATCAGAGCGGCTGGCAGAGATCTACATCAGGGAGATAGTCTGACTGCATGGTATTCCAGTCTCCATCATTTCAGATAGAGGCACCCAGTTTACTTCGCAGTTCTAAAGAGCCGTGCAGCGGGAGTTAGGCACTCGGGTGGAGTTGAGCACAGCGTTTCACCCCCAGACGGACGGCCAGTCAGAGTGCACTATTTAGACATTGGAGGATATGCTCCGTGCATGCGTGATTGAGCTTGGAGGTTCATGGGATCATTTCTTTCCACTGGCAGAGTTTGCTTATAACAATAGCTATCAGTCCAGCATTCAGATGGCACCGTATGAGGCCCTATATGGTAGGAGGTGCAGGTCCCCCGTGGGTTGGTTCGAGCCGGGCGAGGCCAGGCTGCTAGGTACTGAGATGGTCCAGGATGCAATGGACAAGGTCAAGGTGATTCAAGATAGACTCCGTGCATCCTAGTCTAGATAGAAGAGTTATGCGAACAAGAAGGTCTGCGATGTGGCTTTTATGGTTGGCGAGCGGGTTCTACTTTGGGTCTCGCCCATGAAGGGCGTCATGAGGTTTGGAAAGAAGGGGAAGCTGAGTCCGAGATTCATTGGCCCTTTTGAGATTTTGAGACATATTGGGGAGGTTGCTTATGAGCTGGCCTTACCTCCCAGCCCTAGCCGGAGTCCATCCCGTATTTCATGTCTCTATGCTCCGTATATACCATGGTGACCCGTCGCACGTGTTGGATTTCACTTTTGTTCAGCTAGATGAGGATCTGTCTTATGTTGAGGAGCCAGTGGCCATTTTGGACAAGCAAATCATAAAGCTAAGATCAAAGAACATCACTTCAGTGAAGGTCCAGTGGCGGGGTCATCCGATTGAGTAGGCAACTTGGGAGACCGAGAAGGATATGCGCAGCCAGTACCCTCATCTCTTCACCACTTCAGGTATGTTTTCTATGCTCGTTTGAGGATGAATGAATCTTTAAGCGTGGGAAGATGTAACGACCCGGCCGGTCGTTTTTGAAATATTGCCTTGATCCCCAATTAATTGTTTCCCCTAAGTTCATTTCTGCTATTCTGGTTTGCCGGGAGGTTCGGTTCTAGAATTTGGAGTGTTTTGGGACACTTAGTCCCTATATGAGAGATTTATAGTTGAAAATGACCCATATTTTGAACAATGTTAAGACGATCTCAAAACAGAAATCCAATGGTTCTGTTAGCTCCGCTAGGTGATTTCACGGTTGGGAGCGCGTTCGGGATGTATTTTGGAGGTATATAGCTCATTTAAGCTTGAAATGCAGAAGTTTTGAATTTTTGGAAATCCGATCGATAGGTGAGATTTTGACCTGAGAGTCGGAATAGAATTCAAACAGTTGCAGTAGCTTCGTTAGGTGATTTTGGATATGTCTACAAATTTTCAAGTGATTCGGACATCGTTTGGTTGGGTTTTTGATATCATGTAGGTTTCTGAAGTTTTTGTTGAAACTTAGGCTTGAATCCGCTATAATTTAATGATTTTTGTGTTTAATGATATGTTTTTATGATTGGAACAAGTTCGTATCATGATTTGGAGTAGGTTGGTAGTTTTGGTTGAGGTTCTGGGGGCCTCGGGGGTGTTACCGGGGGTCAAATGGACCATTTCTAGTTGAAGAACAAGTCAGTTTTGCTGTCATAAGTGTTGTAGAAAGTTGCTCTATGTGATCGCAATAGGTGATGCGATCGCATAGAAGGCTTGGGGTGAGGCTCAAAAATTGCTCTATGTGATCGCGGAAAGGGCTATGCAATCGCATAGCTTTGGATGATTGTGCTCTATGATCACAAAGGGGTCTATGCAATCGAATAGTGGAATGGTTAGGGGTCCCATGTCCTGTATTTTGTTCTATGCGGTCGCGGAGCAGGGTGTGCGATCGCATAAGTTTATTTGGATGAGTTATGCGATCACATTGTGGTCTATGCGATCACATAATGTAAATTTGTGAGGTAGAAAAATTATGTTATGCGATCGCAACAAAGGTCATGCGATCGCATAGAGTAAACCACTGGGCAGACAGAACCAATATATAAAATTTCATCCGCGACGGTTTCACCATTTTTGCAAAAACTCAAGCTAGGGAGCTCGTTTTTGAGTGATTTTTCGTGTGCTTTTTAGAGACAACTGTTGGGTAATGATTTCTTAAACCTTTGTGATCATTATTCACTAGTCTAAACTCAATTTCTTCCTTTAATTTCGGATTTGGGGTGTACAATTGGGGTAGTTTCATAGAAGAAACTTTGATGATTTGGAGGGGCAAACAAACTCCGACTTCGATAAATTTTATATGGTTAGACTCGTGAGAGTACGAGGGTTCTGAAAACGTAAAAGTATTTCGATTCTAAGCCGATGACTGTAGGGGTATTTGGGTCATTTCACCTACTTTTGCGTCGTAACTTTAATTTTATCATTGTAATTAGTTACTTGCGATGTCATTTACACTGTGTAATTGGTTTGACCAGATTTGGCCCACTCGGAGTCGGATACTCGTGGCAAGGGAGTCGTTTCTTAGCGGTTTTGTACCGGAATTGAGGTAAGTGACTTGTCTAACCTTGCGTGGGGGAACCTTCTCCCCTAGTGATATATATATATATATATATATATATATATATATATATATATATATATATATATATATATATATATATATATATATATATATATATATATATATATATATATGTTGATTTAAATGCCTTGTACGCGAGGTGATGGGCATTTACTTCGCAGATTGTTGAAAAACCACCTTACTTGAACTGTTCAAATCGTGATAACCTTGTTATTTAATTGATTCAATTGTAATATTTATCTGGTGATAGTTAGAGAAGCATGATTATATAGGATTATCTGTCGAAGTGCCTACTTGTCTTAATTGAACTTCCTGGAACTTGTTGAGATTAGATTTGGTGTAATTTGTAGCTATGTATTTCATATTTCTCTATGTTTTTCATCTTATTTATTGTGTTTGTGTTTGGGGACTAGGGGTTCAATTCCCGAAGATCCGATGCTATTGAGGTAAAGGACTGCGGGTTCAATTCCCGGAGATCCTGAGATATTGAGATACGGACTGCGGGTTCAATTCCTAGAGATCCTAAGATATTGAGATACGGACTGCGGGTTCAATTCCCGGAGATCCAGAGATACTGATATATGGACTGCGGGTTCAATTCCCGGAGATCCTATGAAATTGAGATAATGGATTGCGGGTTCAATTCCCGGAGATCCTGTGAGACTGATATATGGACTGCGGGTTCGATTCCCGGAGATCTAGAGTTGCTGAGTATAGAGAGGGACTGCGGGTTCAATTCCCGGAGATCCCGGACTTGTTGATTTGTACATTGTTGTGTGGATTCTCCTTGTTAGCTTAATTGTAAACGGTTGTAGTATTTACCTCATTGCTGTTATTTTAGTCTTCTTCTTATTTGAACTGCTTAATATTATTATTATCATTATTTTTATTATTTCTCGGTAGGGCCCTAGCCTTCCTCGTCACTACTCCATCGAGGTTAGGTTTGGAACTTATTGAGTACCGCCGTGGTGTACTCATGCTACTATTCTGCACACTTTTGTTGTGCATATCCAGGTACATCCGATCAGGCGCACTACGGGTGATCTAGCAGCACTTCGGGAGACTCGAGGTATGATCTTTTACGTCCGCGATTCGGAGGATCTTCTTCTATTCGTCTTAGTGACATCAGTTGTTTCTTTATTTTTGTTGTGTAGACACTCTTGATATATAGAGCCACAGTTGTACTCTTTCTTAGTCTGTGTTGCTCGTGAGTTTTCGGGTCTTGGTAGTTGTGTTTCTTCTAGTATTTGGCGAAGTGTATGTACCAAGCGGCACTTGTTACATTCTTTTACGTCATTCTATTGTTATCTTTTCTTTTCTTTAATGAAAGTGTATATTCCGCATTGTGTTAGGCTTACCTAGTCACGAAGAATGGGTGCCGTCATGACGTATTCATGATTCGTGAAATAGGGTCATGACAAATGTGTTGGGCTCTATCATGACTTAGGTTGGATAGCGAAAAGTTGCTATCACAGCCTAGGTTACTTGGTCCCACAAATCATGAGCTGGTTGAGTAAAATCTCGCGGATCAGAACAAAGATGTCTATATTTATCCTCGAGATGCTCCAGAACCTTTAGGAAAAACTTCATATTCTTGAAATTCTTCTTGTGGGACTTTGTTGGTTCGACAACTAAACTTCTGTATTCTAATCTCTCGCAGATGGCGAGGACTCTTGCTACCGGACGTGACGAACGACCACCAGTACCACTTACTAGAGGTCGTGGATGCAGTCGTGGTCATAGTCAAGGCAGAGCAGTGAGGGCAGCACTTGTTGACCCACCAACTGCCCCAATTCAGGACCAGCCTCCAGCTGTAGATGCTCCAGCAGCACTTGTGCTGGCACCAGCAGTACCCATTGTGATTCTGGGTCTCCATGAGGCCTTGTCTTAGATACTATCAGTTTGCACTGGCCAAGATCATGTAGTCTCAGCCACTACTACAGTAGCTACTTCGCAGGATGAGGGAGGCAGTCAGACCCCCCACCCCCTGTTCGCATGCCTGAGCAGGTTGTTCAGGGATTGCAAATACCGAGAGCAGCCTCAACTCATTTGGTTGCACCAGTTCCAGACTATGTGATTCCAACTATGCCAGACGATGAGCAGCGTCATCTTGAGAGTATCGGTAGGCTCCGGTCTTCGACATTTAATGGAGCTGAAGGCGAGAATGCCCAGGGATTTCTTAATAAGGTTTAGTGTATGCTTCGCACCGCATGGATTTTGGAGTAGAGTGGAGTGGCTTTTACTACTTTCCATTTCTCAGGGGTTGTATTTACCTGGTGGGGGGATTTTGAGAGGCGTAGGCCTGTTGGTGCAGCGCACCTTACATGGCAGCAGTTCTCCACCCTCTTTCTGGAGAAGTACGTACCGCAGTCTTGCAGGGAGGAGATGCATCATTAGTTTGAGTGGTTGACTCAAGGGGACATGTCTGTGACCTAGTACGAGATGAGATTTTCGAAGCTAACTTGTCATGCTACTTGGATGATCCCGACAGATCGCGAGAGGATTAGGAAGTTCGTGGATGGCCTCAATTATTCACTTTGTATTTTAATGACCAGAGAGAGTTTTGGGTGCCTCATTTGAGGTGGTAGTTGACATTGCTCTTGATATTGAGATGGTTCACTATAGGGAGCGTGAGGAAAGGGAGGCCAAGAGTCCTTGAGGTTCAGGCAGTTTCAGTGGTGCTCCATCTAGTGGCCAGTTCCAACATGGTAGAGGTCGTTCCTTCAAGCCTCCTCAGTCAGCTCGCCTAGAGGATGACTGACTACATTCCTAGCAGGATGATTTCTTTCCCAAAGGCCCACCGGATGGTTGGGAAAGGTTGTCTATCATATTTGGTTTTTGTGAGAGGTGTTGGAGTTGAGACTCCTAGTCTTGATTATGTTCCCGTTGTAAGGGATTTCCCTGATGTGTTACCAGCAGACCTGTCTGGCATGCCGCTGGATAGGGATGTTGATTTTGACCTGGTGCCGGGCACTTAGACCATTTCCATTTCTCTATATTGTATGGCACCAGCGGAGTTGAAATAATTAAAGATCAGCTTCAGGAACTCCTAGATAAGGGGTTTGTATGTCTGAGTGTGTCATTGTAGGGTGCATCAGTCCTATTTGTGAAGAACAAGGATGCAACAATGAGAATGTTCATTGACTACATGCAACTGAACAAAGTGACATTGAAGAACAAGTGTCCCCTACCTCGTATTGATGATTTCTTTGACCAGCTTCAAGGGTCAAGGGTATTTCCAAAATTGTTCTCCGTTCAGGCTATCACCAGCTGAAGATTAGGGATTCAGATATTATGAAGTCTACTTTCAGTACTAGATATAGGCACTATGAGTTTCTGGTTATGTCCTTTAGGCTGACTAATGCCCAGCAGCATTTATGCACTTCATGACATCCTGGTGTACTTACGTAGCCAGGAGGAGCACGCACAACATTTGAGATTGGTATTACAGAGATTGAGAGAGGAGAAGCTTGATGCAAAGTTTTCCAAGTGTGAGTTTTTGCTTGGTTCTGTGGCTTTCCTGGGGCACGTGGTGTCCAGCGATGGTATTCAGGTTGATCCAAAGAAATTAGAGGTGGTTCAGAGTTGGCCTAGACCGTTCTCAGCTATGGAAATTTGAAGTTTTCTCTGTTTGGTAGGTTATTATCGATGGTTCATCAAGGGTTTTTCATATATTTCTTAGCCCTTGAACAAGTTGATGCAGAAAGGTGCACTATTTGTATGGTCGTACGAGTGGGAGGAGAGCTTTCAAAAGCTCAAGATAGCTTTGACCACAGCCTCAGTATTGGCTCTACCATCAGCTTTAGGTTCTTACACTATATTTTAAGATGCTTCAAGAGTTGAGATCGGATATGTATTGATGTAGCAGGGTAGGGTTATTACATATGATTCTCGTCAGTTGAAGCCCCATGAGAAAAACTACCCCATACCTGATTTGGAGTTGGCTGCTATAGTGCATGCTTTGAAGATTTGGAGGCACTACTTATATGGAGTATCTTGTGAGGTATTCACCGGTCACCGCAGTCTTCAGTATTTGTTCAAGTAGAAGGATCTTAATTTGAGGCAGTGGAGGTGGCTTGAGTTGGTAAAATATTATGATATTACCATTCTGTATCATTTGGGGAAGGCCAATGTAGTGGCTGATGCTTTTAGCCAGAAGGCGGTTAGTATGGGTAGTTTGGCGTACATTCCAGTTGGGGAGAGGCCCTTTGCAGCTGATGTCCAGGGTTTGGCCAATCGGATGGTGATGTTAGATATTTCGGAGCCTAATCGTGTGTTGGCTTGTGTAGTTTCTCGGTCATCCTTGTATGACTGCGTTAGAGAGCGCCAGTATGATGATCCTTATTTGCTTGTCCTTAAGCACATGGTCCAACATGGTAAGGCCAGAGATGTGACTTTTGATGATGATGGCGTGTTGAGGATGCATGGCCGAATTTGCATGCCCAATATGGATGGGCTTCAAGAGTTGATATTAGAGGATACCCACACCTCACTGTATTCCATTGATTCGAGTGCCGCGAAGATGTATCGGGATTTGAGGTAGCACTACTGGTGGGGGAGAATAAAAAAAGATATTGTGGGTTATATGGCTCGGTATCTCAACAGTCAGCAGGTGAAATATGTGCATCAGAGGCCGGTTGGTGCACTTCAACGGATGGATATTCTAAAGTGGAAGTGGGAGATGATTACTATGGATTTTGTGAGTGGTCTCCCTCGAACCTCGAGGAAGTTTGATTCGATTTGGGTAATTGTGGATCTGACCAAATCTGCGCACTTTATTCCGGTATGTAATACCTGTTATTCAGAGCGGCTGACTGGGATTTTTATCCGGGAGATTATTCGGTTGCATGGGGTCCTAGTTTCAATTATCTCATATAGGGGTAATCAGTTCACCTCCCAGTTTTGAAGGACTTTTCAGCGGGATTTGGGTACACTGGTGGAGTTTAGCACAGCGTTTCATCCTCAGACGGACGGGTAGTCCGAGCGTACTATCCAGATATTGGAGGACATGTTCCGTGACTGTTTTAATGACTTTGGAGGTTCTTGGGCTTAGTTCTTGCACTTGCGGAGTTTAGTTACAACAACAGCTATCAGTCGGGCATTTGGATGGCACCGTATGAGGTCTTATATGGGAGATGGTGTAGATCTCTGGTTGGTTGGTTTGAGCCCAGCGAGGCTAGACTATTGGGGACAGAGTTGGACCAGGATGCCTTAGAGAATGTGAAAGTGATCCAAGAGAGACTTCGTACAACTCAATCGCGTCATAAAAGATATGCAGACTGGAAGGGTGGAGATGTGTCTTATATTATGGGCGAGAAGGTTTTGTTGAAGGTTTCGCCCATGAAGGGCGTTATGAGGTTTGGGAAGAAAGGGAAGTTGATTCCGCGATTCATTAGGCCTTTTGAGGTACTTAGGAGGATTGGGGAGGTGACATATATGCTTGCTTTTCCACCCAGCTTGTCAGGGGTTCATCGGGTATACCATGTTTCCATGCTCCGGAAGTATGTTGGGGGCCTATCTCATGTGTTAGACTTTAGCACGATTCAATTGGATGATGAATTGACCTATGATGTGGAGCCAATGGCTATTTTGGGTCATCAGGTTTGAAATTGAGATCAAAGGATATAGCTTCGGTGAACGTGCAGTGGAGAGGTCAGCCCGTGAAGGAGGCTACATGGGAGACCGAGCAGGAGATGCAGAGCAAATATCCTCACCTATTTTAGACTTCGGGTATGTTTCTTGGGCCGCTCGAGGATGTTTGTTTAAGTTGGGGAGGATGTGATGACCCGGCCCGTCGTCTCAGGTGTTACCGCCTGTTTACCCCATTTATTTCTTCTTCATGTTTCATTATCAGCATTTGGTATGTTAGAATTGAATTGGAGTGGTTTTGGTAGGATATGAGACACTTAGTCTCTTTAAGGAAGGCTTGTTTTGGAAAAGTCAATTAGATGTTGACTTGTGAGTTAGAAGGCTCGGATGTGGTTTCCCGTGATTTGGTTAGCTTCAGGAGGTGATTTGTGACTTGAGAGTGTGATCGGAATTGATTTTGGAGGTCTGGTGAGAATTAGGCTTGAATTGGCAAAGTTAGTCTTTTGGCGAGTTTCTGGTTGGTAGGTGAGATTTCGATCGGGGGGTCGGAATGGACTTCCGAGAGTTGCAGTAGCTTCATTAGGTGATTATGGATTTTTGTGCAACATTTCAGGTCATTCGAAGGTGTTTTAGTCAGGTTTTTGATCAAATGCGTATTTCAAAAGTTTTGAAGAATCTTAGGCTTGAATACGATGAGAATTAATGGTTTTAGCATTGTTTGATGTGTTTTCAGGATTGGAACAAGTTTGAATGATGATTTAGGATGGGTTGGCACTTTTGGTTGAGGTCCCAAGGGACTCGCGGTGATTTTGGGTGCCTATCAGAATGAAAATTGAAGTTTTGAATTGCAGGTTTTTTGATAGCAGCAGGTATTTCAAATCCGAGGAAAAATCGCAGATCCGATTGCATAGAAGCGGAGGTAGAGACGCAGATGCGAAAGGGGATATGGGTGACCATTTTTCGCAGAAGTGGGAAGGTGCCCGCATGGGCGGGTTCGCATAAGTGGAAGATTTACCGCAGAAGTGGCAAAGAGGTTTTGGGCAGGTTCCGCAGAAGCGGAAGTGCGGACCGCAGAAGCAGAAGTGCGGACCGTAGAAGCGGTACCGCTGGTGTGGAACAATGAGCTGCATAAGTGGTTTTGGATTTTATTGAGGCTTCATAGAAGCAGGATTAAGGCCACAGAAGCGGTTCCGAAGTGGAAGCGGGAGCGCAGAAGCGAAAGTCGGCCTGGGTAGAAGGGTTTAAAATAACATATTTCATTCGGGAGCTTGGGATGTTTTCCACCATTGTTGAGCGACCTTGGGATTAAGGCCACAGAAGCAGTCCCGAATATGCTCTATGATGAGTGCGGGGTCATTTGTTATTGGGGATTGTGACTTGGTCCGTCCCGGGTGATGTTTTTACTATGTTTATCTACTAGAACTTGTTGGCATCCATCGTTACTTGGATTTGACTATTATATTTGGGCTTCGTGCCGACTATTTGAATCCTTTAGGGATTGATATCAGTGTTTTTGCATACTTTGCATATTATTTAACCTCATTCCAAGGTTTTAAGTACTATTTTGCAAACTCAACCCCCTTTCTAAGATTTGAAAACTTAAATGATATTTCTAAAGGATATTTTGGGTTGTCAATTACTATTTTAAAAATGCCTACGGGGCTTATTGTGATTTCTGGAATAAGGATGGATTGGGCTACGCGCCGCAATGATATTATATTGATATTGAGGTCGAGGGCCTGTTGATGCCATGAGATGGCTTAATTATTTGCACTTGGGCTATAGGAGCCCTTCCGGAGTCTGTACACATCCCTAGTGAGTGATGTCGATGATAAATATATGGATGGCTCAGGGTGCACGCATCAGTGGGTACCTGAGTGTACCGGCATATGCATTGCATATCATTCATGCATTATTACTTACCTGTTTTACCTGTCATGGTTATTCCTGTACTATCATATAATTGACTTGTGTTTTACTATTAAAGGTTTGGTACTGTCAGTTATGGTTTACTTTGTGTTTTCAGTGATTTCTTATTCTTAGCCTTTATTTATGTTTATTACTCACTAGATCGGAGTACTCACATTACTCCCTGCACCTTGCGTGTAGATATAGGTACCCCACAAGCTAAGTGAGGACTTGCTTTAGCTAAGCAGCAGTATTGGGGAGCACTGAGGTAGCTACATGGTGCTTGCAGCCTTCATCTCTCCTACCTATCTTTATTCTCTATTTCCGCATTGTTTCTAGACAGACTGTATTAGGTGAATATTTTATATTAGAGGCTCAAATTTGTGATGTTGGGTCCTATTTGGGAGTTATGTTGCAGTATTTTATTAACTTTCTGTTATTTCTATATTTTCGATTAAACAGCTTAGTAATTATTATTTGTGCCTTACATCTATGAATCTGTTCAATGTTGGGAATACTGGTCAAAAGGTCAGGCTTGCCTAGCAATGTGTTGGGCGCCATCACGACCGGCGTTGAGTCGTGACATAATGTAAGCTTGGAAATTATAACATTTTTCAAAGTACTTAACGTAAGTTAATCATTTTATCTTGGAGGTTACAAATCTTTAAGATCGTGAATAACAAGTACCAAAAGGATTGGAAAGGTTACACGCTAAACGAATTGAAGAAAATAAGTTTCGTTGAAAGTCAACAAGTTTGGAATGTAATAAAATATACTTTTTAGGTGAGACTAGGGTGATTAACATGATAAGGAGGTTAATTTATGAGTTATTTTAGTAGTATGATATTCGTGTTTTATGTTTCTAAGTCAAGCGAGTTGTGGAACAAAAGTTGGTAAAGGTCATCACAAGTTGCATTCATAATGTGTTGAAATTTAGGTCAACGTAGCTGAACTTTTCTCCCAACATACTTTGAATCAAAAGATAATCTACATATAAAATTGAAGATCTATGAGTCTTGTTTCTTACCCATTAAACTGTATTTTGATATGATATTGGACTAGAGAGATACACGTATTTTTGCGAGACTACGCTAAGCAACTCTCAATGGGGCTCACATAGGCAGTTTAAGACATATGGATATATATAAGATGACTACGCCCCATTTTAAGTCATTATTTTCAGTTTATTCAGACCTTAGAACCCTAGAAACACACTCTCAAGGTTCTATCATGATCCAAGACCCAAACAATGGGCAAACTACACAAATCAAGTATCGAGAATACCGTAGCGCTAGTAAGTTTCTTGTTCTTCTTGTGACTGCTGATTTTTGGGTGTTTCTAGCTCACATGGGAGGTTTGTTTAAGTGGTTTATGTTCTAAGATATACTCTCCCATATTTTTCATATCAACCCTATGTTATTTCAAGTCTTTCAAATGGATTACACCATATTTCAACATCAAAAGGGAAGAATAATACCTCTTTGAGGTTGTGTTGTTATTGAGGATAATTGGGGGCTGTTTCGTGCTGA
Organism: Nicotiana noctiflora; assembly: GCA_032618575.1. Classification (NCBI taxonomy): domain Eukaryota; kingdom Viridiplantae; phylum Streptophyta; class Magnoliopsida; order Solanales; family Solanaceae; genus Nicotiana; species Nicotiana noctiflora. The sequence goes on from JASVEL010013403.1 coordinate 141,542, forward strand.
AATTTCAAATTTTTGCTACTGTATAAGGTAAGTATAATAGCCTACTAATTGTTCTTAATCTTGCTTGTATGTTGCATAAGTTTTTAGGATGATAAACTACAAGACAATTCTTGGATTAGCTTAAGTCATTCTTATGGTGTTGTATTGCCATTGAGGGCTGTTGTAAGCTAAATATAACTTGGATTTTGACTTGAAGCTACCGTAGGAGGTATGTTTATTATGTTCTTTCAAGTTCTTAAGGTTATCTTGATGTTAATTAAGTTAAATAGTTGGACTAGACATAAACTAGTGAATAAAGTTTCTAATTGAAGATAGTTGGAGTTGTGGATTATTTTCTTTGTTATAAATATATGGTATAAGGGTGGAATCATTGATGAAATAATTCATTATCAAGTTAATGATGATGTGAAGTTAATGTAAGAAGTCTATAAAGGTGATATGGGTTATACGGATTCCAATCGGAGCTTGCCACTCGTCGTGAAGTAGTGTGACATGTTGTTATATAGTGTCTTGTTATTGATATTTATATGTTGATGGATTTATCTGGTAGTTATTGTTGGTAGATGGTATTGGAGGAGCCCTTGTTATAGGGGATATGTTGTCTGAATTTATGTAAACGAGCTACTAGCTTAAGTTACATACATAGCCTTTGCTCAGCATTGATTTTTAATCTCCTTATACTATGATAGATTTAGTTTACTTGTTTGAAGAGTTTCTTGGAAGGGATTAAGAGCTCAACGGGTTTAAGGTATGTTAAGGTACTTCCTTCTTTCTTTTGATATAATCCAAAGTGAAGTGAATTTGCCACTTCATAACGGATCTACTCCTCGCAACTAAAGTTGTTCGTGTTGTTCTTTCCCTATAAAATTATTCTAAGCAAGTATGTATGATCCTTGAATTCTACTAAGTTTAATATTGAGGGTATGGATGTCCATAATGTTCTTAAGTCACTCCAAAAGGTTTAGAAGATGATTTCATAAGTCTAGCATGCATTATACATAGTATCTATTTACTCTACCGAGCCGCACAAAAAGAAAAATCTACCTAACCCGGTTCAAGAAAAACCCTTAGAAAAGAACCATGGTCAAAAGAAAAATCAAGGGGGAGTTACTACACTACCTAAAAGAAGAAAATAAAAATAAAAAAAATTCTACATGGACTAATTCCCTCAAGAGTATTGTCCAAGTAGTCCGTCATCAGGAAAAGTCTTCTAACTTTGTCTTTGGGTTTTTTTTGTTTTCTTGGTTTTTTTGTTTTTTTTATAATTAGTTCTGACTTTGACCCCCAAGAGACCTGTCGACAAGTGTTCGTCGTTGGGCCAACTCAGCTAATCCTAATATAGACCTAATCAAATATATACAACACTAACGCTACACTACATTATAGCTATATATAATACAACATACAAATGGAGTGAGTCTCTCACCCCACACTTAAAATCATGGCATGTCCCCATGTCATATAAAGAAAGTAAAGAGCAGAATGGTTAGAAGACTTCCCTGAGACTCAGTCAGAGTCGGAGACAGTGCTGGGGTCGACATGGGAGGCTCTCCCCAATGCATGGAACTAGGCCATGAACCGGCTCTCAGTTCTGGACTGCCTCTAGGACATAGCATCCATCCTCGTATGCAATCCATCCACCGAGGTGCGGATATCCGCTACCTCTTCCTCCAAAGACCGCAGCATAGGAGTGGTGGACTATGATCGTGATAGTCCAGCCCCAAAATGTGTGTGCCGTGAAGGACCAGCACTGTCTGTAGACCTCCTGGATAGAGCAATAGGGACTGGGTCATCATCATCGCCGTCAATATCAATTGTTCTTGTACCTCGACCTACTCTGATGCTAGAGGCTTTGAATGGTGCTTTTGGTTGCAAATCTCCATCGGCGAGGTTTGTGGGTGTATTTTTCATCAAGCACAATGTGGTTACCAAAGAAGGAAAATAGAATACCTTTGTCCGCAGTGGTCCCCGAAGTACCATCTCATCTCCAATTAACCGGGCTGGATGAATCTCCTTCTTAGTGACAAAACACCAAGTCAATATTGCGCGATTGAAGTTCATATCCATTGTATTGCTAGATGGAAAGAACCTATTGTAGATGACAGTCAGCCAATATTTAGCCACGTGAGTGAAGGAGCTAGAGTTGATAGTGATTTGGTCTCGTATCGAAATGGGTCGCCCCTCTATACATAGTGCATCTATCATAACCTCCCATGTGACATTTGGCCAATCATGATAATAGTCGACGGCACTGGTGAATGGAGACCGCTTCAACACTTGGCGAATTGTTGGAACTTTGGCATTGATATTATGCCACGTAAAATCACCTCTCTACTCATGTGGAATGAGCAATTGGCATAGAATTCTCGAACTAACATCTTGTTAACTGGAGCGGGGTCATCAAATAGGAATTCCATCTCCCGCCTCCTAATCTCCTCATACATTTCCTCTTTTTTAGCACGTAGGGCTACCCGGTCGATCGGAATCTCATGAAGGAAACTCTTTGTAGCTTTAGTATGGAAATCATCCTCAGCCAGTTCTGATGCGAATCTGGACTCATCATAATTAGGGCGCCTAGATGGTCTTGCTGACTGCCTTGGTCTTTTGGGAGCCATATGACCTGCAAAGAATCAAACGAACCATCAAAATATGCCCTAACTAGTGCCAATCGGATGGTTACTTAGACTTCACCACCTGATGGCATCAAATACTTTCCCTCACTTCATTCATAACAACCTCTACAATAGCCCCACAATTTTATTACCACTTCCATCATAATACACCCCACACTTACACCTTTCAATGTTATACATGAGATATAATTCCATCATATATCTACTACACAAATACCATATTTCAACTACAACAATACCACCAATCAATTACACAACATCATCTATCATTTACAACACCCACAAATCTAGGTTGGGCGTAAGATACCCCAAAAATATACAACATAATACCAAATATTTGGCCAATACATGACCCAATACCATACTACTCCACAAAAATATAGTTTAGGCCTTCAAGCCACTAAAACAACTTCACAATTATATAATAATGGAGACCCAATAAATTTGGCACCAAACAACCTCATAAACATCAACTACAACAATGAAAAACATATAAGAAAGCAAAAAATTCAAGTTTTACACTAATCCTAACTAGGGTTTAATTAAAACTACTAACTAACTAAAATACATTACTTAAAGAAGAAGAAATAGAAAGGGGAAAGGGATAAAACTTACTTGAGAGGAGGTAGTGAGTAGTAGTGGAGATGAAGGTTGGGGAACATGATAATGGTGAAGGTTGGAGAGAGGGGGAGGAAGAAGAAAGTGAAAGCTAGATATAAGAAATATAGAAAGGGGGAGGCGGCGTGAGTAGAGAAGGGAATGGGTAATGAAAAGTTTTTGTTAATTAGGTTTGGGGGGGATAGATAGAAAGAAAGAAAAATAAAAAAAAACAAATAAAAAAAATTTATTATGACCGACTTACCTGGGCCCCATCTGGGCCTGCCGCGGTCGCGGTAGAACCGCGAGAGATGAGATTCAGAGCGTTCAATCCACCACGGTTTGACCACGGTTTGACCGCGGTCGCGGTGCAAACATGGTGGATTAACTTCAGAGAGGTGCTTTGACCGCAGTTTGACCGTGGTCGCGGTGGAACCGCGGTCGATGCCCTTCACTGATTCTAACGCCCATATATATATATATATATATATATATATATATATATATATATATATATATATATATATATATATATTGTATTTTTTTATTTTTTAGATAGATAAACTACAAAGGTTACGATTACAACAATGTCATGGGTTGCCTCCTACGTAGCGCCTGATTTAACATTGTGGCACGACTCATATGAGCGTGATTAAGGTTCGCTCAACCTCTGGGGTTCATTCAAATGCAGCTCAATTATCTCCTTAGGCTCGTTCATACCCACATAAAATTTCAACCGCTGACCATTGACTCTAAACGTAGAAGAGTCATCTTTAGTAGCAACTTCCACGGCTCCTGATGGAAACACTTCAACCACGCGAAACGGTCCAGACCACTTTGACTTAAGTTTACCTGGGAACAACTGCAATATTGAGTTAAAAAGCAATACCTTGTCCCCGGATTTGAAATTTTGCTCAATGATGTTTTGATCGTGTAACCGCTTCATTCTCTCCTTATACAGCCTTGTGCTTTCAAAAGCAAGATACCGAAACTCCTCTAGATCATGTAATTTATTGACTCTTGACGTGCCCGCAGCTTCCAAGTCTAAATTCAGTTATTTCAGTGCCCACCATGCTTTTTGTTCGAGTTTAACAAGTAGGTGACAGGCCTTCCCAAATACCAACTTATATGGTGACATACCAATTGGTGTCTTGAAAGCTGTCATGTAAGCCCATAGTGCATCATCTAGCTTCCTTGACCAGTCAGTTCTTGTAGCATTTACAGTTTTTGTTAATACGCTCTTGATCTCTCTGTTGGACACCTCAACCTGTCCACTAGTCTGCGAGTGGTATGGAGTAGCCACCTTATGATGCATATTATATTTAGCTAACAACTTCTCAAAGGCTATGTTGCAGAAGTGAGTGCCCCCGTCGCTGATAATTGGGCGCGTGTCCCAAAGTGGGTAAATATGTTCTTCTAGAGAAAAACAACCACCACCTTAGCATCATTAGTGGGTAACGCTGCAGCTTCCACCCATTTGGACACATAGTCTACAGCAACAAGAATGTACTTATTACCATAGGAGCTGATGAAGGGACACATAAAATCTATCCTCCAGATATCGAACACTTCCACCTCTTGAATTGGGTTCATGGGCATCTCGTGACGCCAAGAAATGTTCCCGGTGCGTTAACATTCATTACAACCCTTGACCCACAAGTGAGCATATTTAAACACTGTTGGCTAGAAAAATCTGGCCTCTATCACCTTAGCTGTTGTCCTGATCCCTCCAAACTGACCGCCATACGCCGAAGCGTGACAAGCCTGCAAGACAGAAGATTTTTCGATCTCGGGGATACATCTCCGGATCATGTTATCAAGACAAATTCTAAACAAGTAGGTCTCATCCCAGTAATACAATTGGCTTTCACTAAAGAATCTCTTCTTCTAGATCGATGACAGGTCATGAGGAACAGTACTACTAGCCAGGTAATTAGCATAGTCTGCATACAATGGCGCTTCTTGATGAGTGGCAGCGAGCAGCTGTTCGTCTGGAAAAGTTTCCAGAATTTCTTCAACTTCCACAACATTTTCAGCTTCTTCAAGATGTGATAAGTGATCAGCGACTTGATTTTCAGTGCCCTTACGGTCACGAATTTCAATATTGAACTCTTGCAGTAGCAATACCCAATGAATCAAGCGTGGCTTAGAGTCCTTCTTTTCTATTAAATATCTAAGAATTGCATGGTCAGTGTATACGATTACCTTGGATCCTATCACATAGGACCAAAACATGTCAAAAGCAAATACCGTAACTAGCATCTCATTTTCTATCACTATGATGTTCAACTGGCTCCGCTCAACGTCCTACTAGCATAGTAGATCGGGTGCATTAATTTGTCCTTCCGCTGGCCCAGCACTTCCCCCACCACATAGTCATTAGCATTACAAATTAATTCAAACGGTTGCTCCTAGTTGGGGGCAACGATGATGGGTGTTATGACCAGACTTTGCTTCAACTCCTCAAAAGCTACCCTGCAATCATCAGAAAATAAAAAATGGTGATCTTTCTCAAACAACTTACAGAGAGGGTTGGCGATTTAAGAGAAGTCTTTAATGAACCTGCGGTAGAAACTTGCATGTCCAAGAAAGCTTCTTATGGCTTTAACTAAAGTTGGTGGCAGCAACTTTGCTATGACATTTACCTTTGCTCTATCAACCTCTACTCATTTTCTTGAAACCCGCTACCCCAATACTATTCATTCGGTACCATAAAATGACACTTTTCCAAATTTAGAACCAAGTTAATATCAATGCACCATTTTAGCACACGCGTCAGATTTACCAGGCATTCCTCAAATGAATTCCCCACTATTGAGAAGTCATCCATGAACATCTCCATTATATCTTCGACCATATCAATGAATATGGCCATCATGTATCGTTGGAATGTGGCGGGTGGATTGCATAGGCTAAAGGGCATCCTCCTAAAGGCATAAATGCCATATGGGCATGTGAAGGAGGTCTTTTCTCTATCCTCAGGGGTAATGGACATCTGATTGTACCCTGAGTACCCATCTAGGAAGAAAAAGCGTGACCTCTCTGCCAATATATCCAACATCTGATCAATTAAAGGAAGTGGGAAGTGGTCTTTCCTGGTGGCTTGATTCAACTTTCCGTAATCCATGCAAATTCTCCAGCATATGATGATTCTTGTTGAGATAAGTTCATTGTTGTCATTATCACCAGCGTCATGCCACCCTTTTAGGCACACACAAAACCGGGCTAACCCAGTAACTATCAGAAATTGGGAAAATGATTCCTGCATCCATCTCAGGTATATTGACTTGTGTGTATGGTCCGAATTAAAATTCAAGAAGTTTGGAGTCAAATCTAAATGGAAATTCTCCTTTTGAAAGCTTAAAGTTGAAGAAATGAACTAGGATTGGAATTTTGAGTAAATGACCTTGGAATTGGGATCTGAAAGTTCCAGCATGCTCGTATGATGATTTTGAACTTGGGCGTATGTCCGAATTTGGTTTTTGATAACCCGTGAGCATTTCGGCGTATATGGTGGAAGTTAGTATTTTAGAAGAATTTCATAAATTTGGGTTGGAAGGCATTTTAGAGTTATAGATGTCCATTTGGGATTCCGAGACTGGGAATAGATCCGTACGGTGATTTTGGAGTTGGGAACGCGATCGGAAGTGAATTCGGATGTCCGGAGGTCATTTTGAAGTGATTTGGCTAAATATAGGAATTTGAAGGTTTTTGAGAAAATTCGACCGGAAGTGAAAATTTTGATATCGGGGTCGGAATGCGATTCTGAAAGTTGGTGCAAGTCCGTAATATCTAATTTGACTTGTGTGCAAACTTTGAGTCAATTCGGATCGATTTTGGTAGGAAATGGGACAATTAATCTCTTTAAGGAAAGCTTAAGTTGGAAAAGTCAATCCAACGTTGACTTATGTGTTAGAGGGCTCGGAACTGAATTCCGATGATTCGGTTAGTTTCAGGGGATGATTTAAGACTTAGGAGCGCAATCGGATGTAATTTTGGAGGTCCGGTGAAGAAGTTAGCCTATTTTGGCGAAGTTGGAATTTTGGCGGAATCCGATCGATAGGTGATATTTTGATCCGGGAGTCGGAATGGAATTCCGATAGTTGCAGTAGCTTCCTTAGGTGATTTTGGATATGTTTGCAAATTTTCAGGTCATTCGGACATCGTTTGGTCGGGTTTTTGATCGAATGTGAATTTTGAAAGTTTAAGTTTAAGTTTGAATCAAATTCTAGGATTTTGGTGATTTTTGATGTTTAAGGCAGCGTTTTTATGATCCGAGCAAGTTTGAATGAAGTATTAGGTTGAGTTTGAGTTTTTGGTTGTGGCCCCGAGGGTCTCGGGTGTGTTTCGGATGCCCAACGGGTCATTTTTGGAAGATTCTTGCCGTTTTGAACATAAATGTAATGATCCAAAGGTCTATTTTTAGTTCTAGAGATCCAAATTTGATTTCGAGAGTTCGAGAATTTAAATAATGAATTATAGAACTGATCCGGAAATTTTGGTTTAATTTCATCAAGTCGCGATTGGGTTTTTGACGCGAAATGTGATTTAATTGTTTAACGAGCGAAATTAATGTTTCACTGAGCAAATGAGATCCAAATTCAGTTTTGTTTGAACCCCTGGATCCGTATCGAAATTACGGAGCCATAGGAAAAAGAATCATCAAATTCCGAGTTCGTATGACGGAGTTAAGGCTATTTTAGTGAAAATAAAAGTTGCTGCAATTATTTTGGATTGCTGCTGCATTTATTTAGCAGCGTGAACAGTACCGGGCACGCGTGAACAGTGTCCCGCACGTGTGAACAGTGCTGGACGCATGAACAGTAATCGGGAAAAAAAGAAAATTTTGGTATTTTAGCCACATCTTGAGTTCTAGAGCTCCAATTGAGGTGATTTTCGCGGGGTTGTTCTCGTCTCAACAAGGAGGTAAGTTTTATGGACTAATCACGTTATTTTATCATGGAATCCTTGAGTATTTCACTGTTAATGGAAGATTAAAGGGAGATTTTTGCCCTAGGCCTAAATTATAGAAAAACATTGATTTGAATGGGCAAACGGAGTCCGATTTTGATAAATTTTATATGCACGGACTCGTGTTGAGATAAGGAACCCGAATATATAACTTTCTTAATTTTTCGAGAAGCGTACTGAAAGTCGGGTTTTGGCAACTTGTGGGTTTTGGTGTATTTTGAATTGTTTCGATTGGGTAATGCCCAATTGGCCAATTTTGATGTAATTCTATTGATTTTTATCAGATATTACACCTGTGGAGGTCGATATTCGTGGCAAGAGAGTTGTCTCTTAGTGGTTTTGTACCGGAGTCGAGGTAAGTGGCTTGTCTAACCTCGTGTGGGGGAACTTTCACCCCTAGGATATTATGTGATAATTTAAATGCCTTGTACGCGAGGTGACGGGCGTGTACATGCGCTGGTTGTTGTAACACACACTTTACTTGAATCGTCAAATTCGTGATATTCCCGTCCTTAGTTGATTAATTTATGATATTTACCTGGCATTCGTTAGGGAAGCATGATTAGATAGGATTTATCCGTCTAATTGCCAAATTGTCTTACTTGAACTTCTTGATAATTGTTGGCACTAGTTTTCGGTGAAGTTGTAGTTAAGCATATTATGTTTTCTCTGTGCGTTTTCTTTATTTGTTGTGTTGGTGGACTGCGGGTTCAATTCTCGGAGATCCAAGGGCTGCGGGTTCGATTCCCGGAGACCCGGAGTTTATTGAAATTTATTGAAATGTGGACTGCGGGTTCGATTCCCGGAGATCCTGAGATTTATTGAAATGTGGACTGCGGGTTCGATTCCCGGAGATCCTGAGATTTATTGAAATGTGGATCGCGGGTTCGATTCCCGAAGATCCTGAGATTTATTGAGATGTGGACTACGGGTTCGATTCCCAAGATCCTGAGTTATTGGTAGGGAATACGAGTTCAATTCCCGAGATCCTGAGTTATTAGTAGGGACTACAGGTTTGATTCCCGAGATCCTGAGTTATTGGTAGGGACTGCGGGTTCGATTCCCGGAGATCCTGAGTTATTGAGATATTATTGTTCAATTCCCACAGGTCCTGGACTTGTTAATTGAGTTGCTACTTGTTGTTGGTTTAATTGTAGACTGTTGCAGTAATCATTTTATTGTTGTTATTTAAAGATTATTGTCATTTAAACTGCTCATTATTATTATTGTCATTTTATTATTGATATCTCTCAGTAGGGCCCCGACCTTCCTCGTCACTACTCCATCGAGGTTAGGCTTGGCACTTACTGAGTACCGCCGTGGTGTACTCATGCTACTCTTCTGCACACTTTTGTTGTGCAGATCCAGGCACATCAGGATAGGCCCGTACTAGGTGATTCAGCAGTACATTTGGAGACCTCGAGGTATGATCTGCTACGTTCGCGGATCCGGAGGCCCTCCTTCTATTCTGATAGTATTAGTAGATGTTTTCCTTCATTTCATTGTTAGATACTCTTTACACATAGAGCCACAGTTGTATACTCTCTTTTAGTCTGTGTTGCCCGTGGGATTCCGAGTCTTGGTGGTATTTTATATAGTGTGTTTGACGGGTGTATGTGCCAAGCGGCACAGATTACATTTTCTTTTTATATTATTTTTCCGCTATTTATTATTTAATATTCATAAACTTGTATATTTCGCAACGTGTTAGGCTTACCTAGTCGTGGGGACTGGGTGCCGTCATGACATGTTCACGATTGGTGAACTAGGGTCGTGACAAGTTGGTATCAGAGCTCTAGGTTCGTAGGAGTCACGGGACACAGACCGGTTACTTAGATTCTCGCTGATCGATACGGAGACGTCTGTATTTATCTACGAGGGGCTATGTAACTGTTTAGGAAACTCTTCAATTCTTTGAATTCCTTATCGTGCGCCATTTATTCAGTTGGAGCCTATGTCATATGTTCTTTTGCATCCACTCGTGTATTGAAATTTCGCGCTCGGTATCAAATATGCGCCGACGGCTCGTGACGTTACAGAGAGATCTCAAGGGAGTCAAGAATTTACTCAACCATTATTACCGCGTGTCATCCATATCGATAATGCAAGAGAATTGAGAGATCTTCAATTGTGCACATGGGGGTGCACTAGGTTCTAACATTCGATTGATAAGTACGGTCTTGAGAAGGTTTACTTTACTGCCTAATCGTCATAGCAATGGTAGAATCACAAGGTGGATGTAGATCTAAAGATAGTATGTGGTAATAAAGACTATATGGTTCATGTGAGATATCTATTTAGTGAAGGATTCATCCAGCAGAGATATTGGGGGGATATGAGTTTAACTATCTTAAAAAGGACATGTGCCAAACGAATGTCTTGGGCTGTCTTATGATGAAGACGTACAAATGATAAAGGCTATTGTCATGGATTAGCAAGATGTGTCTTATGGCTTCGTGCCAAGTGAAAGGATTTCACTATCAACGACCAAATTATGGGTCATGTATCATATCAGATTTGGCCTGCGCCGTATTTAAGTGCTATTCAAAAGTTCTTTGAAACCGGCGCATAGGCAAGAGTTGAGGCTTGTATGGTATGATGTTGGGACTTTTGATGTTCCTGTATCCCTAATAAATTCTACCTTTCATTATCAGCAGGGAAGATTTCGGTGAAGGCTACATGGTGCTTTGTAGGTGTGAGAATCACAGTATGTCTTATGCCGTCGCGGTAAATAATGCTCGATGCATGGAGCGAGAAGATGTTTGGTTGTATTGGGATGAGGTCATACCATATGGTGTTAGAGTGCTAATAGAGCACAGGTGGTTATATTCGTTGGATCAAGTGAGTTGCAGGTTGAATAATAGTAAATGACTCGAGAGAATGGTTCTAATGTGTTCGAGAGTCGTGTAATAGTGGCTTTGGGCTAAGTGGGAGAGTCCCACCGCTTAAGATTAGGTTGCATGGTTAATTACCGTGTGAATTCTGGATATTAGCGTATTAATGGGTTATTTGCAGCTACGGAAAAAGACCATGAGTGGTAATTTAAGTATATGAATTGTTGAATGCATGTTATGGTTAGCCTTGCTGGCTCATGTTCAAACTTGAGGGAAAATTTATGATTTATGCCTCGTATAGGTGCAGGCTTCGCGGGAAGTGATTCCGCTGGGTGCTTTATCGAGAGGGTATTTATATGTTATAAAGAAATTTAGTAGAGTTGGTTGCGTACTGGGGAAAGTTAGAACCGGATGATTCTCAATAGCGGTCCTAGTGAATTCAAGAGGTAAAGTGTAGTGCCTGATAATTTTGAATCATATAAGTACAGTTGAGGCTCAAGCCTTTAAAGCAACTTAGGAAGAAAGTACAAAAACAATCTATGATGTTTTCACTTGTGGTGTAGCATTTGAGAGGCGTGAAATGGTCGTCGTTCTTGAGATAGCATGGCCTCATGATTTCAGGTCATTCGGGGTAAGTGTGGTTGAAATAAGTTAGGTATTGAAGGGAGATATTTAATTATAGGGCAATCCAGGATAAACTGGAAGAAAATAGATTGATTAGCCAAAGTTGAGTTGGCATATTGGTGCCAATGATCGATTCATGTAATGTGATCGAATTATGCATGTGATTTGTGGCGGTGCATTTGAGGCTTGTCGGCCGCAGTGTTTGATGGTATTCTGAAGTATTCTTCTGTTAGGGCCTGTTATGAGTAGGCAGATCTCAGAAAGGGTTATGGTGACTTGGACCACTACTTAGAGATTGGCATATACAACGGTAATGAGAACTCGCCTGTGTGTTACTATAGTTCTCCTGAAGTGAGTTAAATGGGAAGTATTATGTGATGAAGTATTAGCCTATCGTCAGTTCTAGAGCTATGATGGAAATTGTGTGTATCGTATATCGGCACTTGGGGTGCAGTGAGTAGTATGAAATTTGAAGTAAGGACCAAGGTCACAGTTTGGTCAATAAATGTGATATAAAGAGCTCGGATGAGCAGGAAAGGACTTTCAGTGTTTTGAGTAAGATGGGTATTAACATCAGTATCATTTGAGGTTGGTGTCCTGTGAGAAAGGCTTTGCATCCCGGTTAGGGACTCCTGATCGCTTTTCAATGTTAGTGCAGTCGGTGGGTTGAATGTGCAAGCCCGTTTAATTATTCGGAAGATGGTGGGAGCTTGCCCCACAAGAAGATTGTATAGCTGTGACATGTAGTCACTTAATTGGTTAAAAATTTAAACCAGTATGAGGATTTTGGTGATATCATCCATTTGAGAATTTATGCCCGGAAGGAACTCTGCTTATTGGGTTATAGACCTGTGAAATACTATTGACTTAGCTTGTCACGACCAGGATAGACTTAAGGTCGGTGGATAGATTTAAATGTGGAAGTGAGCCTTGCATCAGTCCGTTTATGTTTCTTCCAGCAATGCGCCCTTTATGGAGGGATAGTCGCGGTCTTATTTTCGCGGTTAGTTAATTCATGTAAAGATATATTGCGCCGTATGAGTGTGAGACGGCTTGGTAAGTTCCTTATGTGTCGAGGTTCCGCTCAGCGGTGATGTTATATGAGCATGATGGCTCTCAAGACTCAGATAATATACCGCACATCAGTTGTGCTTGAGTTTGTAGCGTATAGCGCTATATGTTTCCTTGTGTCCGATATCATGCACCTTAGTGTGCTTATGATCGATATTCAGCATTTTGATGTGATGAGATATTCAGCTCGACGTATGGCTCCTTGTGTGAGTTTTATACAGGGATCGGGTGGCACGCCGCCATGGTTATATTGTTTGGATCGGGTGGCACGCCGACATGGTTATATTGTTTGGATCGGGTGGCACGCAGCCATGGTTATATTGTTTGGATCGGGTGGCACGCCGCCATGGGTATATTGTTGGGATCGGGTTGCACGCCGCAACAATGTGATGTTTATTTCAGTGTCCATAATTGCTTTTATGTGTTCTGTTTCCTATTTTTCTGAGGAAGTCCATGTTAGTGTGAGAGTTGAATAGTTCTCTCTAGTGTTCGCCTTCCTTTTGTATCACGTACGAATTAGTAGCCTATTGGCACATTATGTCATATTGCAGGACTTTTGATTATGTCTAAGGTGGCTTATCGCCTGAGCAGTTCGTAATGGTTGAGGTGAGATCATTGAATTCGAGATCAGTGTAATCTGAGCATATGAAATAAATTAAGGTGCTAAGACCATTGTTTAGTTCAGAATGAGGTAATGGTTCTTGTCAAAAGTATAGACTGAATGATTTGTTGACTTGGCAACTAAATATGAATTCCGGCACATCTCTTCCGTCGTATCGGTGTTGTAAAAGCTAGAGCAAGACCTATGTAGGTCATGAGATGCAATGAGAGCATCGTATTTGTGGAATTTCGACTATTATATTTAAAGAATATTATTGTGGTCCCATGAGTAAAGTGATGCAAAGTGTGACTTCAGCAAAGTTATGCAGTCATGTATGGGTACAGCGTGTGAAGAATGATATGGTGGTCGTATGATGGAAACATGCTAGGCAGGAAATTCCGGATGTTGGAATTGGGTCTAATGGCTTATTTACTCGAATAAAGGAGTATATCTATAGAGTTATCGAGCTAATGTGCTCAAATGAGTTGTGGAAGCGCAGGAAGTTGCATGAGATGTTAAACCAGTGATTTCAGACTACTTCAGTGTAGTTCTTAGCACGTTCGAGGACGAACGTATGTTTAAGTGGGGGAGATTGTAACGACCCAACCGGGCGTTTTGAGCTACGGCGCGTCATTCAGCAGTTTGAGGCCATGAGCAGCTTCATCTCACGTATATTGACTTGTGTGTATGGTCAGAATTAAAATTCAAGAAGTTTGGAGTCAAATCTAAATGGAAATTCTCCTTTTGAAAGCTTAAAGTTGAAGAAATGAACTAGGATTGGAATTTTGAGTAAATGACCTTGGAATTGGGATCTGAAAGTTCCAACATGCTCGTATGATGATTTTGAACTTGGGCGTATGTCCAAATTTGGTTTTTGATAACCCGTGAGCATTTCGGCGTATATGGTGGAAGTTAGTATTTTAGAAGAATTTCATAAATTTGGGTTGGAAGGCAGCTTACAGTTATAGATGTCCATTTGGGATTCCGAGATTGGGAATAGATCCGTACGGTGATTTTGGAGTTGGGAACGCGATCGGAAGTGAATTCGGATGTCCGGAGGTCATTTTGAAGTGATTTGGCTAAATATAGGAATTTGAAGGTTTTTGAGAAAATTCGACCGGAAGTGAAAATTTTGATATCGGGGTCGGAATGCGATTCTGAAAGTTGGTGCAAGTCCGTAATATCTAATTTGACTTGTGTGCAAACTTTGAGTCAATTCGGATCGATTTTGGTAGGAAATGGGACAATTAATCTCTTTAAGGAAAGCTTAAGTTGGAAAAGTCAACCCAACGTTGACTTATGTGTTAGAGGGCTCGGAACTGAATTCCGATGATTCGGTTAGTTTCGGGGGATGATTTAAGACTTAGGAGCACAATCGGAAGTAATTTTGGAGGTCCGGTGAAGAAGTTAGCCTATTTTGGCGAAGTTGGAATTTTGGCGGAATCCGATCGATAGGTGATATTTTGATCCGGGAGTCGGAATGGAATTCCGACAGTTGCAGTAGCTTCCTTAGGTGATTTTGGATATGTTTGCAAATTTTCAGGTCATTCGGACATCGTTTGGTCGGGTTTTTGATCGAATGTGAATTTTGAAAGTTTAAGTTTAAGTTTGAATCGAATTCTAGGATTTTGGTGATTTTTGATGTTTAAGGCAGCGTTTTTATGATCCGAGCAAGTTTGAATGAAGTATTAGGTTGAGTTTGAGTTTTTGGTTGTGGCCCCGAGGGTCTCGGGTGTGTTTCGGATGCCCAACGGGTCATTTTTGGAAGATTCTTGCCGTTTTGAACATAAATGTAATGATCCAAAGGTCTATTTTTAGTTCTAGAGATCCAAATTTGATTTCGAGAGTTCGAGAATTTAAATAATGAATTATAGAACTGATCCGGAAATTTTGGTTTAATTTCATCAAGTCGCGATTGGGTTTTTGACGCGAAATGTGATTTAATTGTTTAACGAGCGAAATTAATGTTTCACTGAGCAAATGAGATCCAAATTCAGTTTTGTTTGAACCACTGGATCCGTATCGAAATTACGGAGCCATAGGAAAAAGAATCATCAAATTCCGAGTTCGTATGACGGAGTTAAGGCTATTTTAGTGAAAATAAAAGTTGCTGCAATTATTTTGGATTGCTGCTGCATTTATTTAGCAGCGTGAACAGTACCGGGCACGCGTGAACAGTGTCCCGCACGTGTGAACAGTGCTGGACGCATGAACAGTAATCGGGAAAAAAAGAAAATTTTGGTATTTTAGCCACATCTTGAGTTCTAGAGCTCCAATTGAGGTGATTTTCGCGGGGTTGTTCTCGTCTCAACAAGGAGGTAAGTTTTATGGACTAATCACGTTATTTTATCATGGAATCCTTGAGTATTTCACTGTTAATGGAAGATTAAAGGGAGATTTTAGCCCTAGGCCTAAATTATAGAAAAACATTGATTTGAATGGGCAAACGGAGTCCGATTTTGATAAATTTTATATGCACGGACTCGTGTTGAGATAAGGAACCCGAATATATAACTTTCATAATTTTTCGAGAAGCGTACTGAAAGTCGGGTTTTGGCAACTTGTGGGTTTTGGTGTATTTTGAATTGTTTCGATTGGGTAATGCCCAATTGGCCAATTTTGATGTAATTCTATTGATTTTTATCAGATACTACACCCGTGGAGGTCGATATTCGTGGCAAGAGAGTTGTCTCTTAGTGGTTTTGTACCGGAGTCGAGGTAAGTGGCTTGTCTAACCTCGTGTGGGGGAACTTTCACCCCTAGGATATTATGTGATAATTTAAATGCCTTGTACGCGAGGTGACGGGCGTGTACATGCGCTGGTTGTTGTAACACACACTTTACTTGAATCGTCAAATTCGTGATATTCCTGTCCTTAGTTAATTAATTTATGATATTTACCTGGCATTCATTAGGGAAGCATGATTAGATAGGATTTATCTCTCTAATTGCCAAATTGTCTTACTTGAACTTCTTGATAATTGTTGGCACTAGTTTTCGGTGAAGTTGTAGTTAAGCATATTATGTTTTCTCCGTGCGTTTTCTTTATTTGTTGTGTTGGTGGACTGCGGGTTCAATTCCCGGAGATCCCAGGGAAGTGGGTTCGATTCCCAGAGACCCGGAGTGTTATTGTTTGTGGATTGCGGGTTCGATTCCCGGAGATCCTGAGTTATTGAGATATGGACTGCGGGTTCGATTCCCGGAGATCCTGAGATTTATTGAGATGTGGACTGCGGGTTCGATTCCCGGAGATCCTGAGATTTATTGAGATGTGGACTGCGGGTTCGATTCCCGGAGATCCTGAGATTTATTGAGATGTGGACTGCGGGTTCGATTCCCGGAGATCCTGAGATTTACTGAGACATGGGCTGCGGGTTCGATTCCCGAAGACCCATGGGTACTGTCAATGGGACTGTGGGTTCAATTCCCACAGGTCCTGGACTTGTTAATTGAGTTGCTACTTCTTGGTTTAATTGTAGACTATTGCAGTAATCACTTTATTATTGTTATTTAAAGATTATTGTCATTTAAACTGCTCATTATTATTATTGTCATTTTATTATTGATTCTCTCGGTAGGGCCCTGACCTTCCTCGTCACTACTCCATCGAGGTTAGGCTTGGCACTTACCGAGTACCGCCGTGGTGTACTCATGCTACTCTTCTGCACACTTTTGTTGTGCAGATCCAGGTACATCAGGACAGGCTCATACTAGGTGATTCAGCAGCACTTTGGGAGACCTCGAGGTATGATCTGCTACGTCCCTAAATCCGGAGGCCCTCCTTCTATTCCGATAGTATTAATAGATGTTTTCCTTCATTTCATTGTTAGATACTCTTTACACATAGAGCCACAGTTGTATACTCTCTTTTAGTCTGTGTTGCCCGTGGGATTCCGGGTCTTGGTGGTATTTTATATAGTGTGTTTGACGGGTGTATGTGCCAAGCGGCACAGATTACATTTTCTTTTTATATTATTTTTCCGCTATTTATTATTTAATGTTCATAAACTTGTATATTTCGCAACGTGTTAGGCTTACCTAGTCGTGGGGACCGGGTGCCGTCATGACATGTTCACGATTGGTGAACTAGGGTCGTGACAACACAAAACCGGGCTAACCCAGCAACTATCAGAAATTGGGAAAATGATTCCTGCATCCAACCACTTTATCAATTCTTTCTTCGCCATTTCCTTCATATTTGGGTTCGGCCTCCTCTGATGTTCCCTGGAAGGTTTGTGCCCCTCTTCCAGTAGAATCTTATGCATGCAATAGGCGGGGCTAATCCCCTTGATGTTTGCCATGGTCCATCCAATGTTAGTTTTGCACTCCTTTAGTACCTTTATAAGCTATTAAACCTGCACATCCAATAAACCAGATAAGATAATAATAGGTAATATGGAGTTGGGGCCCAGAAACGCATACTTGAGGTGGGCTGGTAATGGCTTTAGTTCCAGCTTAGGTGGTTCTTCAATGGATGGTTTTGCTGGAGGGGTTTCTATCTTTTCTAAGTATAAGGGCTCAAACTCTAGATTTCTATCCCAAGACCCTCTACCTTCCAAAGATAACACCCATTCCGCCAAATCCTTCCCATTCACTTCATCTAAATTCATTAAGCATGCTGCAAGGGGGTCCCCAGCCATCAACACCTCATCATCAGTCTCTTCAATTACATCCGCTACATCAATAAGAGATCAATTTGTGAACTCACTCGGTCGCCTCATAGATTTCTGCACATTGAAAATAATTTCTTCCTCATTGAGCCTTATCTTGAGCTCCCCATTCTCACAATCAATCAAAGCTCTCCTTGTGGCCAAGAATGGTCTTCCTAAGATTATAGGAATTTCTTCATCCACCTTGTAGTCAAAGATTACAAAATCTATGGGGAACACGAATTTCACCACGTGAATAAGTACATCATCAAGGATCCCAAATAGAGGTTTCACTGTCCTGTCGGCCAGCTGCAGCAACATATAGGTGGGTCTAGCTCTCCTAATGCCCAGCCTCTTATAAATAACCAAGGGCCTAATATTGATGCTGGCCCCTAAATCACAAAGTGCCTTAGTAAAGGCGAAGTTCCCTACAGTGCATGGAATTGTAAAGCTACGTGGATCAGATAACTTTTCAGCTACAGGTCTAGACACCACTGCACTACAGGTCTGAGTAAGTGTCACCGTGGCCAAGTCTTGGAAGTCAAACTTTCAAGACATCAAATCTTTCATCATTTTAGCATACCCAGTTATCTCTTTTAAAGCTTCAATCAATGGAATATTTACCTGAATTTGCTTAAGCATTTCAAAGAACTATTTGTACTGCTCCCCCTTTTGGTGCTTGGACAACCCCTGTAGGAATGGTGCAGGAGGTCTTTTCTTCCCAATCACTTGAGATTTCTCTTTCTCAGCTACACTTTTGACTAATGGCTCTTCCACTAGCTCAACTATTTTCTCAGTCTCTTGCTGCTTATTCTTCTCTTCAGGTACGGGCTAGACTGTCACCTCTGTAGGCATGTAATTTTGACCCGCGCATCAGAGTAACCTTGAATAATCCTAGTATTTTTCTTATGATATTTATTTGGGTTTATTTTATAGGATTTTAATTTATTACTAATTTTAATGGCACCAAAAATTGAAAAATATACAAAAATATTTTCATGCTCTATTTTATCCTATTCAATTTAAATTATTAATATTTTGTTTATGTTTATAGCCTTATTTTTGTTTCTATTATGATTTTAACTCTTGTTTTGATCCATAAAATATAATATATTACAATATATGTATATATAGTCTCAAATTATTACATAATTTATTTAATTAGTGGAAATTAATTTGGATTTAATTTAAAAGGATTGGGCTACCTACTTAATAATTTGATTAAAATTAAGGAAGTACAAATTTTGGCCCAATTCTACACAAGAAGAGGCCCAAAATCGGGCAGCCCATCTCCCATACCCCTTGACCCGCGACCCAACCTGCCCAACCCGCCGACCCGCCCATTTCTCTAAATTAAATCCTAGCCCTTCATCCCTTTAAATCCCACGGCCTAGATTTCATCCTTCACCATATAAAACCTAAATATTTATCTAACCCTAACCCTAAAGACAACAACCAAACGGCGCCTCCCTCTCCCATCTTCCAGCCGCGAACAACTGCCCAGGTCGCCGGAAAATTCCCCTCACAACCAATCACGTGGTCTATTCTCTCACCCCTTTCCACGTGGCCTGACAAATAACGAACTTGAATATTCTCACCCCTCTTTCTCACGTGAAGAAGCCTCTAGAAGGCATGTGCTGGATGAACGGAGAGCGTGGGATCAATTTCGATGGATCCCAGCCCTTCATTCATCAAGTGTGTGCCTTGTTGAAGAGGATTTGGATATAAACAGATTTTTCGAAAAAGAAATGAAGGGAGAAGAAGACGGCAGTGAATGAAAAGGAAGGTTCTCGGGTTTTTAGTTTTCTTCTAAAAATTCTCTGCTTCTGAGCATTCCGAAAAACATAAAAATAATTCGAGTTACATCTTTGTTCTAGTCTTGTTTTCATTTCGAAAAATCAAAAAATCTAAAAAAAAATGGTTCTATTTTGGTCTTGATTTTGGTTTGAAGACAGAGATCGAGTGAGCCGAGATCGAGCTTGTCGTCCGAGTCCGAATTCGTTTGGTTTTGCATCCTGTCGCGTTGTAGCTGCTGTCATCTACAGATTTTCATTGCCGGACTCACTTGTGTTCAATTGTATTTACTTTACGGCATTAATCAAATTTGGCTACACCAGGTGCATTCCTCTTCTTTGTTTGACTATTTGGTATGGTTGGAGTGTCAAGTTTGGTATGCAATACTAGTTTGATTTGTTTGTCACTGTTACAAATGTTTGTCGCTCGTTTTTTTTAAACTCTTAGTGACTGCAACAATTTTAAAGTGATAATCTTCCTTGCTGATTTCCTTTAAGTGTTTCGATATAAGTGAAGGGAGGAAAAATAGATGTGTCTGTGCATTCATGTACGCGCAGATGGCAGAGAAACTCTTTTATTTGGTCATCTGATACTGAGTACTAAGACCCTACTGGTGTGGTTTGCAAGTGTAATGCTAAACAAGTAGACATACCTAAATGATTGGATTAAAATTTCTTCCTGGCTCATGTGTATGTCAATACGGTTATTGGGAAGTCTGATTAAACCAACACATTCTGAGAAAAAGTGTTTGTAGCACTTGATATGAATTGCCTTACCCGAGTAACTTGGTATTATCACCGGGATTTTACTCCGTGATATTATCTGTCGAAGTTGATGCAATTTGCTAATTCGGGGAAATGAAATCGAACGTAATACTCCAGGGCTATTTCAGTTTGTTTGTAGGTGTTAAAGCCCTGTTTTAGTTTGAATTTACTTTATTCTTCAAGATAAATGACTGTAATCCTATAACTGTTACGGCAAAAGAGTTCCTATCTATATTTGTTGATCTTGGATACCCAAATCATAGTTGCCTCTGTGTAATCTGTTAGAATTCGGATTCCCGTGTCCATATTGATTATCTACGTTTGGAACTTTGTATAGATTGAATAGCTAAAAAAATAGCATGTCCATGATTATGGTTGAATATTAAGGGACATTGTGTACATTCTGACTGTTAGCGCATAGATCCTTTCACATCCGTAGGTGGTTGCATTGCCAGTTATTGATGACTAAAGGTCAAGCCGTTCTTTCAAGTTTATTTTCTTGTTAAGGCTTTTCTAAATAACTAGATTGTCTCCTGCCTGATTTGTATTAACTTGTCTTGCTCATATCATGATCTCATGGAGTGCTCATCATGTAGGTTACCTTTTATATTTGATTTTGATTGCCATTAGTTGTATGTAAAGTGTCGGTATAAATTTCGGGTGAATGGGAAGGAGATATTATAGTTATACATCCCTGTCGAGTTTCAGTTCTAGTTTTGGGATGAAGTTTTACTGTGTTCAATTTATGTTGAATGTTCCAAGTTAATTCAAATATTAAAGAATGAAATTAATAATCACAGATGGATGTTTGCCTTGTTTTAGACATTCCTTTATCCATTTGATATTAGTTCACTTATATGATAGAGTGGTTCTGTGAGATTGATGGTATACGAGATAATTACAAAAGAAAAAAAAAGTTAAGAACAAAAAGTAAGTAGATTGAATTGGGTCATGGGGGTTCGATACTTAAAAATGATTTAGGAATGCTTGTTCGATAACTAGCCACTAAAATGATTTTAGCTTAGATTGATTCCTATTATTACTTTCATTATGTTTATTAATTTACCTACTAGGAGCATGGTTAGGCCGATTTGACTGGGGTAGGCAAGCTTTTAGGATTTTCGTTGATTCGAGGCGAGAGGTCGTTCCCGTAGTTGAATTTATTCGAGGAATGCCTCGTGAGGTTTGTATATATATTATTATCCGGGGTATGCCCCGAAGAAGTATGTAAATATTTTGGAGGCTTTGACGAGCATAGTGGAAAAGTACGTAATAGCTTAGGATTTTTCTTTTCATTTTCTTTTATTAGGTGGGGACGACCTCGAACCTCTTGTGTGTTTATTCTATTTTTTGTGTGTGTTTTACCTCAATTTGAATGTTTTGAAAGCCAACTTGATCAAGTACGCAATCGTGACCTTCACGGGACTTGGGGAATGCCTAACACCTTCTCCCCGAGTCAAATGAACCCCCTTACTCGAATCTCTGGTGTAGACTTAGTTTTGGAGTCTAAAGTGTTTTAAAGAAAAATCATTTTAAAAAACGGTGGCCTGGCACACCGAAATCAATGTCAGGTGGCGACTCTGAGTTAATCCTTTGAACACAAATTTTTGTCACTTTCAAAATTGAAAACCCTTTTCAAGCTTTTTTACTAAAATTCTTTTTATTAATTTAAGAGGGTTTAGTGGAAAGGTTTGGTTTTGTGATAAAAAAAGGGGTGTGACATCTCTGGCGACTCCACTGGGGACTTTGCGGGTTCGAGCTAGTTCTTGATTTTGTTGGCTTTTAGAATATTTGATTGAAGTTTTTGTGCTTTTTCATTATCTTTACTTGATTTTTATTATGTTTTGATATTTTGTTATTTGCTAATTGATTATTTGTTTTCATTTTTGCTTTATTTGTTTATTGCTTTATAACTGTCATCATATGCATTACCCGGTCAATTCTTTCTGCAACAAGTCTCGGAGCACGCGTCGCGTGCACGAAATCTTTGTTGAGTCACCCTTAATTTA
Organism: Nicotiana noctiflora; assembly: GCA_032618575.1. Taxonomy (NCBI): domain Eukaryota; kingdom Viridiplantae; phylum Streptophyta; class Magnoliopsida; order Solanales; family Solanaceae; genus Nicotiana; species Nicotiana noctiflora. The sequence goes on from JASVEL010013403.1 coordinate 164,089, forward strand.
GGAGGGGGGCCGTCGGACGTATGGAGTGGGTGGAAAGCTTGAGCAGCCACCATCGACCATACGCTCCCCCGAATTGCCTTGTCTAGTGAACCCCAACCGTAGGTCAGCCTTTAGGTCATTTTTATTTGCATCATGTCATTTAGACCTAGCAGGGTTCGGTCCCAGGTACCGTGTCCCTTTGTAGGAAACCTGTCCAAATTTGGTCGAAATGGGCCCGTGGCCCAAAATGACATGTAATCATCTTATGTGCTAAATGTCGCATCTTTGAGGGTAAAAAGGTTATTTGGCGGACCGATGTTCGGGAAAAAAGGGTGAAAAATGAAGAAAATAGGGTCCGGATGCATTTTCCTTTCACAACTTTTCAAGAAAAATCCAAAAAAAAAATTGAAAATGAAAAATCCAAAAAACAATTTTACACTTTTTTTTATTATTTTTCAAAAATTCAAAAAAAAATTGAAAATGAAAAATCCAAAAAATATTTTACACTTTTCCATTATTTTTCAAAAATTCAAAAAAAAATGAAAATGAAAAAATCCAAAAAGATTTTACATTTTTCCATCTTTTTCAAAAGATAAAATATAGCTTTTTACAAATTAATTGCATCTTCCCGAACTACGCGAACCTGATTCTCGTCTCTCGGGGCGAGATACGTAGGCAACCCACATAGGGTCCGGTCATCCTAGTAAGTCTTAGGTTCTTGGTTTTGCGGGGTCTTAGCCAAATATTACATGTCTAGCCACTTTTTGACCACATCGGTCATTCTTGCAAAATGGGGTCATTTTTCAAAAGTGGTTCAATAAACCCATGTCTTAGGATTTTGAGTCCATAATTAGGTATTATACCAATTTAAGGTCTTTCCTTTTAGAGTTTGCATGTTTAGCCACTTTTGGCCACATCGGCCATTTTTGCAAAATGAGGTTATTTTTTGCAAAAGTGGTTCAATTACTCATATATTAGGATTTTGAGTCCACAATTAGGAGTCATATTTCTTTAGGGTCCGTCCTTTTTGAATTTGCATCCTTAGCCATTTTTGGCCATATCGGCCACTTTTGCAAAATGAGTTATTTCTTCAAATTAATTTTTTGGGCCATGAAAGTAAAATCCATATAAGTATTAGTAAGGTATTTTCATATAAGAGTAGTCACCGTTGTTGAGTTTACACTAATAGCTATCATTGGCCACATAGGTTAATTTTCAAAAATAGTCCAGTCGTATCTAGTATGTGTCCAATAAAAGGTGTCGTGGTGTCTTGAGTCGCTAACCATGTTTTATTCATTCAGGTATGGACCCGCTGATTCGATCCAAAGTGCTCATGGTAGTGAAGATTCCTAGGAAGTTAATTAAGTGGTGGAAAATGTTTTCAACAATAGAGCAGCATGAATTAATGCAGAAATTGGGCACCTTAACTTCCTTCTTGATATCACACCCCGTCGAGACTTGGTGGAGGCGATGTTGACTTATTGGGATCCACAAAATTTGATTTTCAGATTTGGAGAATGTGAGATGACTCCTACCTTAGCGGAAATGTCTGGTCTCACTCGTTTAAGCTATATAGGCAAAGACATGATACTTCCCCGAGACCACTCTAGGACAAGATTCCTTAATGACCTGGGCCTGAAAGATAATAAGCATTTAAAATGCCTCGAGCAGTCCTGGATATCCCTGGATTATTGTTTGCTAGATTTGGACCACAGGATAGCTTTGACATCTTTTGGGATGAGTTTTGCACAACCAAAGCAAAGTGGCAAAGACGACGCCTCGAAGCTTTCAGTCTTGCTTTGTTGGGATTATTGGTTTTTCCATTAGATGAGAGGCACATTAACTCCCGTTTGCAATCAGTGGTAATGGCACTATTTCATGAGAAGCAACGCAAAACCATTACCGTTGTGCCGATGATCTTAGCGGAGTTGTACCGAGCCTTGAGTGAGGTTAGGGGAGGTGTCAGGTATTTTGAAGGAAGTAACCTTTTGTTACAATTGTGGATGATGGAGCATTTGCACACGGCCTCTTTACTTTGCCCTATCGACCGTGCCTTGAGGGATCGGGTGGTATGCATCGAGCGTAGGATGAAATCTCCTAAGTTTTCATACCTAGTAGGTGTTCCAGCTTGGATTGAGTTCCTTGGTTTGAGGACAAATGGGAATGTTTTGTGGGCTTACCTTTGGCTACCTTTAGATGATATTTTGGTAGGATGCCTTATGCAACCTTTCCTGATGCTGATAGGACTCAAGTGTGTCAGGCCATACACTCCTGTTAGAGTAATGCGACAGTTGGGTAGAAGACAAGATGAGCCTCCAATTTAGAATCTCCGAAGGCACATCATGAATTTTAGCAAAAAGGCGGCCGATGAGATCAAGTGGGTGCAATACTGGAACAACGCAAAGAGGATGAGGAAAAATACATTAGTAAAGGACATTGGCATGCCCGAGTGTACTCAGGAGTACCTAATTTGGTTAGAGTCCATCCCGTCAGGGGTCAGTACCCCGTTACCAGCACAACTTAGGGGTCGTGCAGCTCAGACAAATGATTGTGAGGAGGCCTCAGACCAAGATCCCTGGAACAAGCTTGAGTTGATAAAGTCTCAGTTAGCAGGATTGGCAGCAAACGTGGAGCAGCATAGCTAGTATTTGCTTGGGGTTGGTCTTCAAGATGCGGGGGCACATGCCAGGGTTTTTGTTCCCAGCGTCGGTGTTTCTTTGCGAGGCATGTTGCAGAGTTTGAGCATGACGGGCAGCCCAGGACCATCCCAGCCAGGATCGTCGCGTTCAGGAGCAGCTTGAAGAGTCGTTCTATTTTGATGTTCTGAAATTGTCTTATGTTGTCTTTTACCTTCATGTCTTGTTTAGGAGTACTAAGTCCTTTAAGTAGAGTCAGAGTCTGTCGTAGTGTAATCGAGTCTGTCATGTCTTTCGTTTTCGTGCTACCTTTTGTATTTTAACATCGAAAGGTTCTAAAAGAAAAAGTCCCAAAAGAACTTTGTTTTAGCTTATGTCCCATTACTTTTCCAGAACTACGCTTGGTCTGATTCATGAGGGACATGATACGTAGGCAACCTACATCGGGTTCGATCAAGTCATTTTTGTTCAAAAATAAGATTAAAAAAAAATAGGGTTGAAAAGAGATGTTAGAAAGGAAAGAGAAGGATAGACAAATGAGCGAAACCGGGATGATGCCATATGACCTTGCGACCCTCAAAGCCATTCTAGAACCGATAACTGTTGCTAGGTGCATTGCATAAAATGTGAAATTATTATTTGATAAATGCACTAACGCTAACATGGTGGTTTTATGGTTGTCCTTTGTTATCTTTATTCACATCCAGGAAGGTGGTTAGTTTGTTGGCATCCTGGCAAGTCATTCATACAATACCCGATCAAAGCGTCTAACAGTCATGGCTAGCAAGGAAGTAGACACTACAATTGTAGACCCGCCAAGGGAGATTGTTGAGTCAGAATCAGAGCTGCAAGAGGAGGTCCGGAGGTTGAGGCATCAAATGGCAGAGATGTATCGAGCCTGGAGTAAGGGACACCCTCCTCCTTCATTCCCTACCAGCTACACAGAAAATCCTGCTTCTATTCCACCAATCTCTCAATCCCAGATGACTAATACCATTGATCTTTCTCCACAACACGCACCTGGCTTCACCCCTTACCACAACTACCCCGGCACTTCGGCCCAAGCCTTTCAAGCCCCACCATCCAAAACAACCCCGTACCCTGTTTCGACTTCCGCTCCTATTTTTGTACCCCCTCGACAAGCTACCCTCCACCGATCCTCTAGTGAGCCCGTATTCCCCGCTCCAAATGCCCACTATTATGCACCTGAGCCCACCTTCAAAGTTCCAGACCCTTATTCTTACCCTCCCCAATTTGAGCCTCATGTTGAAACTGATAAACCATCTAAGAACGTAGATCAAGAAGAGATGTTTAGAAAAGTACAGAGTCTGGAGCAATCATTGAGAAATATGCAAGGTTTGGGAAACCAAGTGAGTGTGTCTTATAAACATTTGTGTTTGTTCCCCGATGTCCAATTGCCTGCGGGGTTCAAAATGCCCAAGTTCGACTTGTATGATGGACATGGGGATCCCGTAGCCCATCTAAGAGGTTATTGCAGTAAGATGAGAGGGGCTGGGGGAAAAGACGAATTACTAATGGCGTACTTCAGCCAGAGTCTAAGTGGGGCAGCTCTAGAATGGTACACCCGCCAGGATGCTAGTAGATGGTATACATGGGACGATATGGCCCAAGCCTTCGCCCGACACTTTCAGTACAATATAGACATTGTCCCAGACCGCCTATCTTTGACCAAGGTGGAAAAGAAACCCAGCGAAAGCTTTATAGAATATGGGTTCCGATGGAGGGAGCAAGCTGCACGAGTCAATCCTCCGATGGAAGAAGACGAGATGGTTAAATATTTTCTTCAAGCATTGGAGCCCACTTACTATGGTCATTTGATCTCAGCCATTGGTAAGCCTTTCAATGATGTGGTAAAGATGGGAGAAATGGTGGAAGAGGGCCTCAAGTCGAGTAAGATCATGAGTTATTCTACTATAAAAGCAACCACCCAGGCAATCCAGAGTGGTACCGGAAGTTTGCTAAGCAAGAAGAAGAAGGAAGATATTGCTATGGTTGTCTCCGGATCATGGCAGAGCCCCAGAGGTTCACCTCATCAATACATCCACCCTCGACCCAGACCTCAAACCTATACCCAAGCTCCATATAATCCACCCCAACATTACTTCTCCTCACAAAACCCCCAATACTCAGCTAGACCATCCCAATACCTTGTTCACCATGCACAGTCATATGCTCAACCCCCTCCTCACCCGCAATGGCGTGCTCCTGCTCCACAAAATAGCTACCCACCTCCACAACCCTACCAAAACCCCATTAGACCACATTTTCGACCAAGGACAGACTATAGGAAAGAGAGGGTGCAGCGGAAACAAAGTTTCACCCCACTTGGAGAATCCTATGCCAGCTTGTTTCAAAGGCTGAGGCAGTTGGACGTCTTGAGGCCGATTGATCCAAAGATACCGAATCCCCCTCCAAAGAACCTCGATTATTCCCTAAGATGTGCATATTGTTCTGATGCTCCAGGACATGACATAGAAAAGTGTTGGTATTTGAAACAGGCGATCCAGGAGCTCATTGATACAAACCAAATTGTAGTCCAAAGCCCAGACGCGCCAAACATCAACCAAAATCCTTTGCCAACCCATGAAGAAACACATATGATTGAACTAGTTCACAAAGATGGGGAGCCCAAGAAGTCTTCTAAGTCCGTCATGATGATTCGGTCCAGTGAAAGCGATGTGGTGAAAGCTCCTGACTCCACCAAGGCAACGCCTTTGACAGTTGAAGAAGTAACAAAAAAGCCGAGTTTGCTCAATTTGAAACCACCGGTGTTGGTCGTGAAAGGGATGCCAAAAGATGTTGGAGCAAGTCCAGAAAGCTCAAAAGTGATAGTGCCGGGGATTCCAAGTAAGCCTGTCATAATTGTGAAGGGGGCTCCTACTACCCCTATCATCATTAAACCAGTAACCCAACTGCCAGTGGTAGACACCAAGGCTGTTCCGTGGAATTATAAGCAAGTGATAGTAACATACAAAGGGAAGGAAGTAGAGGAAGAAGTTAATGAAGCTGGAGGATTGACTCGCTCTGGGAGGTGTTTCACCCCCGAAGAATTAAGGAAAGCTAAACCACTCAAGGATAGCCAAATGCCAGTAAAGAAACCGATCACCGAGGAAGAGGCTGAGGAATTCCTGAAGAAGATGAAAATGCAGGATTATTCCATCGTGGAACAATTGAGGAAAACCCCAGCTCAGATTTCTCTTTTATCTTTGCTGATACATTCTGATGAACATCGCAGGGTCTTGATGAAGATTTTGAATGAGGCCCATGTCCCTGATAAGATCACGGTGAATCACCTAGAAAAGATGGCTAGCAAGATCTTCGAAGTCAACAGAATCACTTTCTCAGATGATGAACTTCCTATGGAGGGTACAGAACACAATCGAGCTCTTTATCTCACGGTAAAGTGTGAAGATTCTATTGTCCCAAGGGTTCTGGTTGATAACGGCTCCAGTGCAAATATTTGTCCCCTGTCTACCCTACAAAAGCTGAAGATTGGCACTGAAAGAATCCATTTGAACAATGTGTGTGTCCGAGGTTTTGATGGGGGAGGTAAAGATTCTGTCGGAGATATAATGCTCGAATTATCGATAGGTCCAGTTGAATTCACCATGGAATTTCAAGTATTGGACGTGGTTGTCTCCTATAACCTGTTGTTAGGTAGGCCCTGGATACATGCTGCCAAGGCGGTCCCGTCTTCTCTGCACCAAATGGTGAAGTTTGAATGGGACAGACAAGAAATAGTTGTGCACGGTGAGGAGGACCCGTTAGCTGGTAATGATGCAATTGTTCCGTTTATTGAAGCTGAAGATGGAAAGGGACCTTGGGTTTACCAGACTTTCGAAACAATATCTATTGAGAAAGTTCCTGAAGGAGGGTACATTCCGGGTCATAAGCTCTCATCCGCGTCCGTCATGGTGGCGAATGAAATGTTAAAGAGTGGTTTTGTGCCGGGCAAAGGTCTGGGCTCATCTCTACAAGGTATTGTGCATCCAATGCGTCCTAGTGGGAATCCTGGTACGTTTGGTCTGGGGTTCACGCCAACAGAGAATGGCGTGAAAAGGGTTAAGAATTTGAAACAGAAGGTATGGTCACTCCCTAAGCCTGTCCCACACATCTCTAAGTCTTTTGTCAAGCCAAAAGCTGAAGGACCTCCAACCTCCTCAATTCCAAAACATGTGTTCGATGTTGATGAAGAACTGATCAAGAGGTTCCAAAGTCTGTTCGAAGAAGTCAATATGGTAGAAGTTGGTGAAGGCTCCAGTAAAGCAGACGTGCAGCTTGTTGGCCCAAACGTGAAGCTTAGCAATTGGGAAGCTACTCCTCTCCCCGTCAGGAAGGAGTTTTGGTAGTTTGCTTTGTTTTCCTTCCTGTTATCTGGGTTATTCCAGGGCTGTAATCCAGATTTTTAGTATTTGCTTGTTTTGATGTTCAAACACTTCTATCCTTTTATTTTCAATGAAAATGCAATCTTTCGTTTTCCCTTATTCTTAATAGTGTTTTTATTTTTGTTCTTTTTATTTTCCTTTTTGTACAGTTCTTTTTATGCTGGCTGCAGTGACATGACGTGCATGGAGAACTCTCAGCCGAGTCTTAAAAGCCAATATAATCCTGAAATAACAATCCAAGAAGTAGAATATTATGATGAAATAGAATATGATGAAGAAGCAGCATTTGAGGAAATCAGTAAAGAGCTAAAATAGTTTGAAGAAAAACCAAAGCCTAATTTGAGTGAAACTGAAGCAATCAATTTAGGAGACCAAGATGATGTTAAGGAGACCAAGATAAGTGTGCATTTAGAACCACAAGTTAAGGAGGAAATAATCAAAATATTATTTGAGTACAAAGATGTCTTTGCGTGGACCTATGATGATATGCCGGGCCTGAGCACTGATTTGGTAGTTCACAAGTTGCCGACTGATCCTGCTTCCCCTCCTGTTAAGCAAAAGTTGCGAAAGTTCAAGACTGACATGAGCGTAAAGATCAAAGAAGAAATCACAAAGCAGCTTACTACAAAGGTCATTCGGGTCACTCGGTATCCCACTTGGTTAGCCAATGTTGTGCCGGTACCGAAGAAGGATGGAAAGACCAGGGTTTGTGTTGATTACCATGATCTTAACAAAGCGAGCCCAAAGGATGATTTTCCATTGCCGAACATTCACATTCTGATCGATAATTGTGCCAAGCATGAGATTGGGTCTTTCGTGGATTGTTATGCGGGGTATCACCAAATCTTGATGGACGAGGAAGATGCAGAAAAGACAGCGTTCATCACGCCATGGGGTACATATTGCTATCGAGTAATGCCATTTGGTCTGAAGAATGCTGGGGCAACATATATGAGGGCGATGACTACCATATTTCACGACATGATGCATAAGGAGATTGAGGTCTATGTAGATGATGTGATCATAAAGTCAAAGAAGCAGTGCGACCATGTCACGGACTTGAGGAAGTTTTTTCAGAGGCTTCGCAGGTACAACCTCAAGCTCAACCCAGCAAAATGTGCATTTGGTGTCCCGTCTGGGAAACTGCTAGGATTTGTGGTCAGCCGGCGTGGAATTGAGTTAGACCCATCAAAGATCAAGGCCATTCAAGAGTTGCCGCCGCCAAAGAACAAAACAGAGGTGATGAGTTTGCTTGGAAGGATAAATTACATCAGCAGGTTCATTGCACAACTCACGACAACTTGTGAGCCCATCTTTAAGCTGCTCAAGAAGAATGCTGCAATCAAGTGGACTGACGAGTGTCAAGAAGCATTCGATAAGATTAAGAGATACTTGTCGAATCCACCAGTGTTGGTCCCTCCAGAGCCTGGAAGACCTTTAATTCTCTATATGACGGTTTTGGATAATTCTTTTGGCTGCGTATTGGGTCAACATGACATCACGGGGAAGAAGGAGCAAGCGATCTATTACCTTAGTAAGAAGTTCACTCCCTATGAGGTTAAGTACACTCTACTTGAGAGGACATGTTGCGCCCTGACTTGGGTGGCACAGAAGTTGAAGCATTATCTGTCATCCTACACTACTTACCTCATTTCTTGCATGGATCCTCTAAAGTATATCTTTCAGAAGCCGATGCCCACGGGAAGACTGGCAAAGTGGCAGATTTTACTCACAGAGTTTGACATTGTCTATGTGACCAGGACTGCAATGAAAGCACAAGCGTTGGCTGATCATTTGGCCGAGAATCCAGTAGATGAAGAATATGAACCTTTAAAGACATACTTCCCTGATGAAGAGGTAATGCATGTTGAGGAATTGGAGCAAGTCGAGAGGCCAGGATGGAGGCTCTTCTTTGATGGGGCTGCCAATATGAAAGGTGTCGGGATAGGAGCAGTACTTATTTCTGAGACAGGGCAGCACTACCCTGTTACAGCTCAGCTTCGTTTCTATTGCACTAATAACATGGCCGAATATGAGGCATGTATCTTGGGTTTAAGGTTGGCTATAGACATGGGTGTCCAGGAAATCTTGGTCATGGGTGACTCGGATCTTCTGGTGCACCAAATTCAAGGGGAATGGGAGACACGAGATTTGAAGCTCGTGCCATACCGGCAATGTTTGCATGATCTTTGTCAAAGGTTTCAGTCGATAGAGTTCAAGCATATTCCCAGGATGCTGACGCCTTGGCTACTCTGGCGTCTATGCTGCATCATCCAGATAAGGCCTATGTGGATCCACTGCAGATTCAAGTTCACGATCAGCATGCCTATTGTAATATGGTGGAAGAAGAACTTGACGGTGAGCCATGGTTCCGGGATATCAAAGAATACCTCAGGATGGGAGTATATCCAGTACAAGCCACAGGAGATCAAAAGAAAGCAATTCGACGCTTGGCGAGCGGATTCTTCTTCAGTGGAGGGGTGTTGTACAAGAAAACTCCAGATCTAGGACTACTGAGGTGCATAGATGCTAAAGAAGCTTCAACTATCATGACCGAAGTGCATTCTGGGGTTTGTGGGCCGCATATGAACTGGTATGTCTTGGCAAAGAAGATACTTCGAGCAGGTTATTATTGGCTCACCATGGAACGAGATTGTATCAGTTTTGTTCGCAAGTGTCATCAATGCCAGGTACATGGTGATTTGATTCATTCTCCCCCATATGAGTTACATACGATGTCTGCTCCTTGGCCCTTTGTTGCTTGGGGCATGGATGTTATCGGACCAATTGAGCCGGCAGCGTCGAACGGGCATAGGTTTATTCTCGTGGCCATTGATTACTTTACCAAGTGGGTCGAAGCTGTAACTTTCAAGTCCGTGACCAAGAAGGCAGTAGTGGATTTTGTCCATTCAAACATCATCTGTCGATTCGGAATTCCCAAGGTGATTATCACGGATAATGCTGCTAACCTCAATAGCCATTTGATGAGAGAGGTATGCCAACGGTTCAAGATCATGCATCGAAACTCCACTCCCTATCGCCCTAAAGCCAATGGAGCTGTCGAGGCCGCCAACAAAAACATAAAGAAGATACTTCGTAAGATGGTTCAAGGATCTAGGCAATGGCATGAAAAGTTGCCATTCGCATTACTGGGTTACCGCACTACTGTTCGCACTTCAATAGGTGCAACTCCCTATTTACTAGTATATGGGACCGAGGCAGTTATACCTGCGGAAGTTGAGATTCCATCTCTTCGGATCGTCGCTGAAGCTGAAATTACTGATGATGAGTGGGTCAAAACCCGGCTTGAGCAGTTGAGTCTGATTGATGAGAAAAGATTGGCTGCAGTTTGTCATGGTCAATTGTATCAGAAGAGAATGGCAAGAGCATACAACAAAAAGGTGCGTCCTCGGAAATTCGAAGTGGGCCAGATGGTATTGAAACGTATCCTTCCTCATCAGGCTGAAGCTAAAGGCAAGTTTGCCCCAAACTGGCAGGGGCCATTCGTCGTGACAAGAGTGTTGCCTAATGGTGCTTTGTATTTAACAGACGTAGAGGGCAAATGTGTAGATATGGCCATCAATTCTGATGCAGTTAAGAGGTATTATGTATGATTCCATTGCCTGCTTTCATTGGTATCGTGTACCTGGCATGTTCAAAGTTGAAATGACGAAGGCATTTCGTTCCGCTACCCAAACACTTTCATCCTTTCCTACCCCTTTTGAGCCTTATTTATTTTCTTTCTTACCCCTCTTTTGGAATCAGTACCAAAGGTAGAGAATGAATAAAAATGACAACGAATGAGTGTAAATAAGAAGAAAAGAAAAGAAAAAAAAAGAAAAAAAAGAAGGAAAAGAAAAAAGAAAAAGAAAAAGAAAAAGAAAAAGAAAATAATAAAATGAATTGCTTTGTTTTCTTGAACTACGTTCGACCTGATTCCTTTTTAAGGATACGTAGGCAGCCTTATGGTTCGGTCCTATCCAAATAAAAATTAAAAAAATTCCCCAGACCCGAAGAAACTGGGGCAGAAATTTTAGTTTTGAAAAGAACTGATTCCAAAAGTTGAAATCTGACCCTTGTTTCGTTTTAAATTAGTTTGAGCCTTCATACCACCCTTTCTTTCTAACCATGTCCAAAAGCTTACATTACGGTCCAAAGAAAGACCTTCCGATCAACCTTAGAGGATGCCAGGTAAAGCAAGACAGAGGTATGATTTACATCATGGGTAACACTTGGCTCATGGACGCAAGAGAGAAAATTAAAAATGAGAGAGTCTTATTGGTGAAAACCCTTGCGGGCACCATAAGGCGACGGTGAGTTGAGAGAAAAATTTAAAATGAGAGAGTCTTATTGGTGAAAACCCTCACGGGCACCATAAGGCGATGGTGAGTTGAGAGATAAACAAATGAGAGAGGCTTGTTAGTGAAAACCCTTCAGGGCACTACAAGTCGAATGATGTTCATGGCTATTCAGTGGAGTCAAATCAGTGAAAGCCCGGTTTGAGGTATGAAGGCACGACATAAGGTGAAATATGATTGGTGGGACGGATTAGGCTGATCAGTCTGAAATGCATGTCATGATCATTGGAGCCGGCTACCTCCCCTCAGATAAGTCTTCTTTTTTCATTCTTCTTCGTCTAGTCATTAGTGTTCAAAATTTTCTTCTATTCTTTTTGTCAAAAGTCATTTCACTTTATTCTTTCAGTCTATCTTTATGAGTTTCTTTCGAGGTAGCCTTAGTCAAACAAGTAGGAAAAGATTTCAAAGCATACTACCAGCTTCTGAGTTGCACAAAGTGGAACCCGGCCAGGCGCATCACAATTGATATTTTAGAATAAGAGTATGGTGATAACCAGGGTTCAGGCAATCAATTGATTCTTGAAATTTGATGAAATGCAAGGACTCAGAAGCTTTTAGAATGGAAATACGATGCGACGAGTGAATGTAAGAGGTTTTGGGGTCAAATTCCAATCAAAGGGTCAAACAACTCCTTGCTAGCCCCAAGCAACAAATCTGAATGAAACACGGCAATGGCAGAAGCAGACACTCAACAACGATGCCACAAACTAACCACCACATTTTCAAATTAACAAGATTTCATTTGTCTGAAGCAGGGGCAAGAAATATTTAAGTCCACATGAACCTCTTATGGAAAAAGCATGGTTCAAGCAGCAAATTATATCCAGAATCCTCCAAGATGTGAGCGCGGCTCGGGTAAGTTAATTTTAAGTTTTCAGGACCCTCCTGGATAATGGGATTTAGTTTTAAGTTTTCAGGACCCTCCTGGATAATGGGATTTAATTTTTGAATTTTCAGGACCCTCCTGGATAATGGGATTTTAACTTTTAGTTTTCAGGACCCTCTTGGATAATGGGATTTAATTTTAAGTTTTCAGGACCCTCCTGGATAATGGGATTTTAATTTTTAGTTTTCAGGACCCTCCTGTATAATGGGATTTAGTTTTAAGTTTTCAGGACCCTCCTGGATAATGGGATTTTAATTTTTAGTTTTCAGGACCCTCCTGGATAATGGAATTTTAATTTTAAGTTTTCAGGACCCTCCTGGATAATGGGATTTTAATTTTTAGTTTTCAGGACCCTCCTGGATAATGGGATTTTAATTTTAAGTTTTCAGGACCCTCCTGGATAATGGGATTTAGTTTTAAGTTTTCAGGACCCTCCTGGATAATGGGATTTTAATTTTTAGTTTTCAGGACCCTCCTGGATAATGGGATTTTAATTTTAAGTTTTCAGGACCCTCCTGGATAATGGGATTTTAATTTTTAGCTTTCCAGGACCCTCCTGGATAATGGGATTTTAATTTTTAGTTTTCGGGACCCTCCTGGATAATGGGATTTTAATTTTAAGTTTTCAGGACCCTCCTGGATAATGGGATTTAGTTTTAAGTTTTCAGGACCCTCCTGGATAATGGAATTTTAATTTTTAGTTTTCAGGACCCTCTCTGGATAATGGGATTTTAATTTTTAGTTTTCAGGACCCTCCTGGATAATGGGATTTTAATTTTAAGTTTTCAGGACCCTCCTGGATAATGGGATTTAGCTTTAAGTTTTCAGGACCCTCCTGGATAATGGGATTTTAATTTTTAGTTTTCAGGACCCTCCTGGATAATGGGATTTTAATTTTTAGTTTTCAGGACCCTCCTGGATAATGGGATTTTAATTTTAAGTTTTCAGGACCCTCCTGGATAATGGGATTTAATTTTAGAATTTTGAGAGCTTTGTAGGTAGCATAGTCCAATTAACATTCACATTTATGCCCGATTCCCAAACTGGGGCAGAAAATTTTCTTTTGTTTTGTCTGTTTTGCTGTAATGTCAGGCACCCACCTGGACAACGAAGGCAATCATTTTCAGAAATCAGTTCATGCCGAAGTAGCAAAAGCTCGCGGCAAGAATGCGAGTCAATAAGGGAGGTGAGTCCAAAATGCAGAGGCCGAGACAAGAGATGGATCGCTCAATACATGACTAAAGCCATAAGCATTGTATGTCCGGTTCTGATCCGAAAAGCAGAAGAAAAGGAACTAACACCTACATCTAGCGCGCGTCAAGGTTCAGATCTAAAGTCTACATGAAGAACCATTCAAGACTCAAGATCAAGCTTCAGAAGACTTAGAGATAGGAATCTTGTAACTCATAGTTTATAGGTTTAGTTAGTCTTTTTCATTTTTTGATTTGGATGTAATGGCAGGAACCGCGGACTGGAACCTCGACGGCACTCGACTCGACTCTCCACCTCGGTACACCTCATTGCTCTTCTTACTCTGAACTACACGTGGCCTGATTCCTCTATAGCCGAGGATATGTAGGCAGCTCAGATACCAGAGCTCGGTCACATTCTCTTTTCCTTAGTTTGTCTTTCTGAATAAGGGTCGGGTCAAAAAACTTTTAATTATGATATGTCGAGTTTGAGCGCCAATTACAAACCTGTAATTGTAGGCATGTAATTTTGACCCGCGCATTAGAGTAACCTTGAATAATCCTAGTATTTTTCTTAGGATATTTATTTGGGTTTATTTTATAGGATTTTAATTTATTACTAATTTTAATGGCACCAAAAATTGAAAAATATACAAAAATATTTTCATGCTCTATTTTATCCTATTCAATTTAAATTATTAATATTTTGTTTATGTTTATAGCCTTATTTTTGTTTCTATTATGATTTTAACTCTTGTTTTGATCCATAAAATATAATATATTACAATATATGTATCTATAGTCTCAAATTATTACATAATTTATTTAATTAGTGGAAATTAATTTGGATTTAATTTAAAAGGATTGGTCTACCTACTTAATAATTTGATTAAAATTAAGGAAGTACAAATTTTGGCCCAATTCTACACAAGAAGAGGCCCAAAATCGGGCAGCCCATCTCCCATACCCCTTGACCCGCGACCCAACCTGCCCAACCCGTCGACCCGCCCATTTCTCTAAATTAAATCCTAGCCCTTCATCCCTTTAAATCCCACGGCCTAGATTTCATCCTTCACCATATAAAACCTAAATATTTATCTAACCCTAACCCTAAAGACAACAACCAAACGGCGCCTCCCTCTCCCATCTTCCAGCCGCGAACAACTGCCCAGGTCGCCGGAAAATTCCCCTCACAATCAATCACGTGGTCTATTCTCTCACCCCTTTCCACGTGGCCTGACAAATAACGAACTTGAATATTCTCATCCCTCTTTCTCACGTGAAGAAGCCTCTAGAAGGCATGTGCTGGATGAATGGAGAGCGTGGGATCAATTTCGATGGATCCCAGCCCTTCATTCATCAAGTCTGTGCCTTGTTGAAGAGGATTTGGATATAAACAGATTTTTCGAAAAAGAAATGAAGGGAGAAGAAGACGGCAGTGAATGAAAAGGAAGGTTCTCGGGTTTTTAGTTTTCTTCTAAAAATTCTCTACTTCTGAGCATTCCGAAAAACATAAAAATAATTCGAGTTACATCTTTGTTCTAGTCTTGTTTTCATTTCGAAAAATAAAAAAATCTAAAAAAAATGGTTCTATTTTGGTCTTGATTTTGGTTTGAAGACAGAGATCGAGTGAGCCGAGATCGAGCTTGTCGTCCGAGTCCGAATTCGTTTGGTTTTGCATCCTGTCGCGTTGTAGCTGCTGTCATCTACAGATTTTCATTGCCGGACTCACTTGTGTTCAATTGTATTTACTTTACGGCATTAATCAAATTTGGCTACACCAGGTTCATTCCTCTTCTTTGTTTGACTATTTGGTATGATTGGAGTGTCAAGTTTGGTATGCAATACTAGTTTGATTTGCTTGTCACTGTTACAAATGTTTGTCGCTCGTTTTTTTTAAACTCTTAGTGACTGCAACAATTTTAAAGTGATAATCTTCCTTGCTGATTTCCTTTAAGTGTTTCGATATAAGTGAAGGGAGGAAAAATTGATGTGTCTGTGCATTCATGTACGCGCAGATGGCAGAGAAACTCTTTTATTTGGTCATCTGATACTGAGTACTAAGACCCTACTGGTGTGGTTTGCAAGTGTAATGCTAAACAAGTAGACATACCTAAATGATTGGATTAAAATTTCTTCCTGGCTCATGTGTATGTCAATACGGTTATTGGGAAGTCTGATTAAACCAACACATTCTGAGAAAAAGTGTTTGTAGCACTTGATATGAATTGCCTTACCCGAGTAACTTGGTATTATCACCGGGATTTTACTCCGTGATATTATCTGTCGAAGTTGATGCAATTTGCTAATTCGGGGAAATGAAATCGAACGTAATACTCCAGGGCTATTTCAGTTTGTTTGTAGGTGTTAAAGCCCTGTTTTAGTTTGAATTTACTTTATTCTTCAAGATAAATGACTGTAATCCTATAACTGTTACGGCAAAAGAGTTCCTATCTATATTTGTTGATCTTGGATACCCAAATCATAGTTGCCTCTGTGTAATCTGTTAGAATTCGGATTCCCGTGTCCATATTGATTATCTACGTTTGGAACTTTGTATAGATTGAATAGCTAAAAAAACAGCATGTCCATGATTATGGTTGAATATTAAGGGACATTGTATACATTCTGACTATTAGCGCATAGATCCTTTCACATCCGTAGGTGGTTGCATTGCCAGTTATTGATGACTAAAGGTCAAGCCGTTCTTTCAAGTTTATTTTCTTGTTAAGGCTTTTCTAAATAACTAGATTGTCTCCTGCCTGATCTGTATTAACTTGTCTTGCTCATATCATGATCTCATGGAGTGCTCATCATGTAGGTTACCTTTTATATTTGATTTTGATTGCCATTAGTTGTATGTAAAGTGTCGGTATAAATTTCGGGTGAATGGGAAGGAGATATTATAGTTATACATACCTGTCGAGTTTCAGTTCTAGTTTTGGGATGAAGTTTTACTGTGTTCAATTTATGCTGAATGTTCCAAGTTAATTCAAATATTAAAGAATGAAATTAATAATCACAGATGGATGTTTGCCTTGTTTTAGACATTCCTTTATCCATTTGATATTAGTTCACTTATATGATAGAGTGGTTCTGTGAGATTGATGGTATACGAGATAATTACAAAAGAAAAAAAAAGAGAAGTTAAGAACAAAAAGTAAGTAGATTGAATTGGGTCATGGGGGTTCGATACTTAAAAATGATTTAGGAATGCTTGTTCGATAACTAGCCACTAAAATGATTTTAGCTTAGATTGATTCCTATTATTACTTTCATTATGTTTATTAATTTACCTACTAGGAGCATGGTTAGGCCGATTTGACTGGGGTAGGCAAGCTTTTAGGATTTTCGTTGATTCGAGGCGAGAGGTCGTTCCCGTAGTTGAATTTATTCGAGGAATGCCTCGTGAGGTTTGTATATATATTATTATCCGGGGTATGCCCCGAAGAAGTATGTAAATATTTTGGAGGCTTTGACGAGCATAGTGGAAAAGTACGTAATAGCTTAGGATTTTTCTTTTCATTTTCTTTTATTAGGTGGGGACGACCTCGAACCTCTTGTGTGTTTATTCTATTTTTTGTGTGTGTTTTACCTCAATTTGAATGTTTTGAAAGCCAACTTGATCAAGTACGCAATCGTGACCTTCACGGGACTTGGGGAATGCCTAACACCTTCTCCCCGAGTCAAATGAACCCCCTTACTCGAATCTCTGGTGTAGACTTAGTTTTGGAGTCTAAAGTGTTTTAAAGAAAAATCATTTTAAAAAACGGTGGCCTGGCACATCGAAATCAATGTCAGGTGGCGACTCTGAGTTAATCCTTTGAACACAAATTTTTGTCACTTTCAAAATTGAAAACCCTTTTCAAGCTTTTTTACTAAAATTCTTTTTATTAATTTAAGAGGGTTTAGTGGAAAGGTTTGGTTTTGTGATAAAAAAAGGGGTGTGACATAACCTCTGTCAATACCGTAGACTCATCCCGCTCAATGGGAACTAGAATGAGTGTCTCAGCCTGTATGTTACCTCGTTCACTCTCTTGCTCAACCTCAAGATCCCTACTATTTTGGAGACTCACCACCATCAGCTACTTTGGGCCATGATATTTTAGATTGATTTGGGTATCTGCAGGTAATGTCCCTTGAGGATGATTGTTCAACGACATTGAAATCTGGCCCACTTGTACCTCAATAGTTTTAATGGACGCATCACGTCCATCCACTATTTCATTAATCTTGGCATTAAACTCAATGACCTGCTGCATCATTTCTTCCAGTCTTGCAAACCCATCTTCTTGTCTTCCACCATGCAGTTGTTGAGGTGGATGGTACCCTTGTTGTTGATTGTTGTACCCTTGTGGTCAAGAATATGGTGCCATGTTATTGGGCGGTCTCATACCTCCCATGTTTTCGACATTATACTATGGCTGAGGTGGCCTATACTGTTGTTGAGTCTGCTGACCCCAATTCTAATTTCCTTGTCTCTGACCCCTATAGTTAGCCACATAGTTCATATCTTGTTTATGATGATGATCATGCTCTGCATTCCATGGATTACCAATTGGATGGTTGATACAAGATGCACACAAGCCCCCATTGGTAGTAATTACTATATGTACATTATGCTTAACCCCTGATTCATCCACCTTTTTGGTGAGGATGCTTATCTGTGTCAAGAGACTCGCCATATTTTCAGCCATAGTGTTAGAAAAATCAAGAGGCACTAAGTGCACCACTGGAGTGATATGTGCATTTCTAGTTGTCCATCTTGAATTATGTTCCATTTTATCCAGCAAGTTATGCCCTTCTCTCTGTGTCTTGCTCAAGAATGCCCCACCTGCTGAGGCATCTACAATATTTTTCATGTTATCAGACAACCCTATGTAAAAGCGTTGTCCCATCATCTGTTCTAGAACATCGTGGTAAGGACACATAACCAACATCCATTTTAACCTGGCCCATATCTCATGTAACGTCTCTACTGGTTTATGTTTGAAGCTCACGATCTCATCAATTTGTTGAGCAATTTTGTTGGGTGGGTGGAACTTGTTGTGAAATTGTTTGTCTAATTCATTCCAAGTCTCTATAGAGTTGATAGAGAGTGAATTAAGCCATATTTGTACAGCTCCTATCACCGAGAATGGAAACAATAATAACTTAATTCCTTCTGGAGTCACGTTAGGTTGCCTTTATGTTTTGCATATGAATAAGAAGTTCTTCAAGTGTTGTTGAGAATTTTCTATTTGTGTCCCAGAAAAGAGTCCATTGTTTTGCAATAAGTGTAGCATATTGCTTGTGATCTGGAACGATTCAGCTTGTATTACGGGAACAACAATGGCAGTGGCCAAATTGTTAGCAGTGCGTTGTGCCTAATCATATAGTGCTCCTTCTGGCACAAGAGATGCCTCTTCCCTAACGTTTGCGTTAGGATCGTTGACATCTCGCATGTCAATTTTGATTTTCAGTGGTTGTTGGGATTGTTGAATTCTTTTGTTGGCACAGTTCAATGCCCAGAATGTTTGCTCGGGGTCTGAGAGTCGTTCAAGTAGTTCTCCAGTCCTCATAGATTTTCTAGGCATACACCTGAGCAACCAAGTCAACAACCGCCAAATTTTCAACTAAAAGTTGGGTAGAGAGAAAACTAACTACAATAAAAATCTTTGTATTTCTGTCAAAGGCAACTGATAATTCCGTTAACTCCCCGAAAATGGCGCCAAAATTTTTATCACACCCAATTATGCTCTCTAAAAAGGACTCTGCGGACGTTGCAAATATAACCCGAGTATTACGCTCAGGGTCGAATCCATTGAGAGTTAACCTATCAATCACTATCTTCAGACCCACTAACTCTTCAGAACCAGCTTCCCAAATATTTGAATCTCAGTTGAATGTTTCTTTAGCAACTACGCTTGCAAGTAACTAAACAACTGTAAAATAAACTACTAAGGTTGTAAATAATAATGTAAAGAAGCTAAGGCAGTGATTTCCCCTATTGATGGAATCCCTTATGTTTATGCTCATACAAATTTACCAACACATCTTTATCAATCATGAACGCTCATCTTACCGTAAATCTCTCCCGAGTAATCACAGTAATATACTATTGCACTCTCCCGAGATACACTAGCTTACTTTATTTAGCACGATTCACTTTAGATTACACCCAAGGATTTGTTATTCCTAATCCTGCCTTTAAACTTGCAATTATAGATTCCTCTTATAATTTAGTAGTGACGTTGTTCAACAATAACCTAAATATGCACTCTTTTCCAAGTTATGCACACTAAATAGGCACAAATAATTGAGGATCATGTATATCGGTAGAACTGCGGCCAAACCATCTTTCTGAAACCTGAGGGCTGGCAGGTCATGGCTTCATTGGGAATTTATACATTTGGCCTCATTTCTCCAATTTTGACTCCAAAACTGCTCCTTAGCCTTCCTTAGCCATATATCACCTATAAATCACGAAAAGCACTAATAAGAGGATTTTGTTATCATATTTATCATCAAAACTACATAAGAAGGTGATTATTTAAGGCGTGATTATAGTCAAATTCACATATCATCAAAGAGCTATTGTAATAAATTTTTATCAATAAAATACACAAGAATACATGTATTTGAAATACATAAAAAATACAGAATCATAATAGTGAAGGTCAAGTGAAAATTCCCAAATACACCTATACACATCTATATACTAATTACAACTCCTACCATGAATACAATATACAAAAAAATAATAAATAATTCAGACCACTCAAACCTGATAGCATTAGAGATGTCAACCTAAATTTGAATCCTTTGGGATATAGTATAATGCCCCATCACCTCTTTCAATGTAGCATTATCCTTATATACTTGTCCAGCCATAACCTCCCTTTGATCAGTTTTTGAAATTATCAAATCCTTGTCCAGTTCGAACACCTCAATTGATTCTCCTAAATTGACAATATCAAGAGCAAGTGTATCATCTGTATCAAAATTATACCCTTGAACTACTTTGTCTATTATCACAATGTCGCCTTGATTTAAACTTCTTCCGGGTACAACTTCTTTGTCAATCGTTGTTATGGACAAAGGATACATCCCGAATTCTCTGTTCTCTTTTTTCAACTCTACATACACCATGTAACCCATATCATTGGCGTGCAATTTCCTTCTACTTAGTACCGAATTTTAATGGATTTTGAGCTCAAATCTATGTCTAGTTGATTTTTGATGTAACCAAATCATTATACGACGTATACTCCTTTATCAGTATTCCATCACTTGAATAATCGATGTAGTTACTGTCAGTGTTCCACTTGCTAGAACGACGCAATAACACTGTTAAACTTGCCTTATGCCTAATTGAATTATACCTTAATTCGGTATACAATTGTATCAATCATGAATTTTCTTGGTTGAAAACAGAACTGGGTACGCACTGAAACAATAGAAAAAAGGGAGAATTGAAAATCCAGAGGTTACTTTTTTTGTGGCTATTTTTTGGAATGAAAATCTTTCGTGAAGGGAGGAATACAAATTATAGGCGATATTTTGTGTTAGTTGAGTTACATTAAGAGTCTATTTGATAAATTGATTTCCTTTCCGGTTTAAAACAGTTGAAAGATCCATATTTTACATAATATACGTTTCTGTATTCACAAATACAGCTCATGAAATAGTTGAATACAATAACTGATTAGCTGGACTTCCCTGATTCACGTCTATTTTTACTATTGTATTCCTGAATACAATAGCTTAAATACATCAAATACATCTTATAATAACATAAAACATATCTACAATCCGTAATATAATAAATAGTATCTATAGATAGCTAGTTACCACTAAACGATACTCCCTCTATTTCATATTGTTTGAGGTACTTTGCTTTTTTGTCTGTTTCAAAATGAATGAAGTATTTCTAAATTTGGTAACCTTTTACTTTTGAGATAACAATATTACCCTTACCATCCCTCCTTCATAAATCTGACATGGACCCACTGAATTTAAGACTAAACTATTTGTGATAGTAACTTTATTTGGTTGGGTTGACAAAGTCAAATGTTTAAAAAGTGAAGCCACTACATGTCATATATTTTTCATTATTTACGCAAAACATCCAACGATATATTGTCTTGATTCAAGACATATGGTGATGAACAACACCACTAAATTTTAAAAAATCTGTAACTACTTATAACTAGATTATAGATATTGTATAGAAATCCAATCTTCTCTCCAAAAAAATCATATTCCCAAAGTAGAGGTTACAAAGTCTTTATAGAAGTAGAGGTTACACAAAAACTACATGATACCCAATGCTACAAAATAAAGACGGACTTTACAAATATAAATTGCAGATAGCCTTGATCTATTACTCTAGCTTAAAGTAGAGCTAGAGCTTCATTAACAATACCAATGTCACAACAAATTTGAGTAGGAAGAGTTCCCCGTCGCTCTAGCATTTCCTTTTTCATATGTGGCACTTTTTAGTTGTTTCCACCTTTATCTTTCATCACTTCAACCATGCAAGATTTTAAGAGTCAGAAACACATAATTCAGTCGTTCAACTTTCATGTCATTAAACGATTTCTCAACTGCATGTACTAACTCGTCAATAGTTTTTTGAGCCATTTGATGTTGAAGAGACTGAATAGCACTGAAGAATCCGAGGTCTAAAACATTTAAATCTAGACTGTTAGGAGGTTGAAAGCAAAGCCTAATATCAAATCCATCTTGCCGAGCAGCTTTAGTAAATTGCAAGTCATTAACATCAAGATGAGGACTCGCATTATCTTGTTGGATAAAAATAGGAGCACTTGACTGCGAAAGTGGCCATTTTGATCGAATCGCTAGAAGAACCTTTTCAATTAAACAAGTCCTAGTGACATCTTTAGTGACCGATAAAATAGGCTTTGTTTCTAAGGTTCCAGCAACTCTGTTTTTGTTATTCCTTTTGGCAGGGTTCCTTGAACACAAAAGGAAATATTCCTATTTTTCCTGAAAATAATTCAGTTCCATCTTCTGCAAGCCTAGGACGCGCAACAACAGTCATAAACATAACTTTTGTTATGAAATTTTTACTTTTACAAGATCTATATGGGTTTGGCTCTTGTTCTTCGGGGAGAAGATAAAACTTTTCAGATATTTTCGACAAAAAGAACCATTTTTTATCTATATGAACATAATTAAACATGTCTGAAAATATAAGATTTGAATTTAGCGTACTAGATTCAATCATTGATAGACATAAATGAAGTCTTGCCTTCTTATTTTCCTCTGTCAAATGAGGCTTTATGGCATTGGTATGTTACCTTATAGCCCCTTTTTTTATGCGTCAAAAAATAGTCGACGTTGACATATCCACAGCACATGCCAAAGATCGAATATTTGTTCGTTGACAAAGAGAAATTTCTTTTACCATATTAATATCGACATGAATTCGTTTTATCCCAATTCTGCCTACAATATGCGGAGACACATTTAATGGAGCACCATTAACATTAATTAATTTTGTCTGTTGCCTAATTATTTTCACAGAACTCCTTGAAGTATTAAATAAAATCACAGCTTGCTTTAAAGACCCATGTTTAACAACTCCATTTTTGCTTTCCTTCAAAAGTCATTCGGCAATAGCATGATGCTCCTCATTTGTTAGCCGTCTTTGTCTAATAATTGAGTCTAATTGCGAGTCACTCATTTGGGTAAAATTAATCACATTTGCTAGATAAAATAGGATTAAAGGAAATAATCAGAATGTAAGAGAAAATTGAAAAGACTCGGAGATAAAACAGAATTATGAAGAGAGCCAGTGAAAGCATAAGTAAATAATTTCAATTATCTCTGTATAAATAGACAAGCTTTTTTGGCGCCACAATAATGAAAGAGACAAATTTTTTGGCGCCACAAGAATTGAAGAAATTTCACATACATAAAAAAATTGACGCATTGGTCATTTGAATTGAAGGAAAAGTTTTTTTACTTAGTTAATTTGGCAGAAGATGTGACATGTGGGCCACATTTGATTTAGTATCTACTTTATCGTGATTTTTATTAAAAAGCTAGCATGTGGACCTTTAAGGGTAAAGTTGGTACTTAAGGTAATTTGGCAATGGTCTATTTTTGTTTATTAAACTCCGTGTTCAGTCAAACTAGCTCAAACAATATAAAACGGAGGGAATAGTGTTTTATGAAAAATTCTCTAAAAAAAATAGGGGCCTAAAGCAACTACTTTAGAAGCAGCTTTACCCTTGGGCCGCCACTGGTGATTACCGAACCTCATTCACTATAACAATAAAATTACCTAACTTTATTTGTGTCATAACAGTAATATCACAAACCCATTTTTTTGTACCTCTGTTGAACCGGTATGATATGAGCGTAAATATTTCAGTTCTTCGAATTACACTAAAATATATGGAAAAAACTAGATACAACTAATAGGGAAAATGATTTTACATAGGCCGCACTCAAAATAATAGCCAAAATTATTTTATTTGTATGTTTATTCTGTATAAGCTGTAGAGTTAGAAGCATTTTAGTACTCTAATACAGTTACTGTACAAAGAGATACGTTTATAAACTGTACAAGTTTGTTTATTTTCTAATTTCTGTTGGTTTTTTTGTTATATATTTACATGTATAGTTGTTGCTTTTCTTGATCATTTCCCTTTCCTGCAGCTATTGTTGACAATGTTTTTCATGTTATGATGCTCACGTTGCCCAGAAACTTGACATACAGAGGCTAGTAGGAGTGCCAATGGTATGTGCCCATTTCCAATCTGTATTCCCATTCCGTCGCAATTCTGCCAACTAAAAATGATATACTCTTGTCAAATTTGGTAAGTCTCATTTAGCAATCATAGGCTTTTATATATAATTAATTGGCTTTAATACTGAGTAGAGATCAAGTTTACTTACTCTGCCATCTCTGAGCTCAAATATGACTGAATCTTCAGTAAGAGCAATTGGTCTTGTCGATGCCACCTGTTTATAGACCAGTGTCAACTCATGACAACATTTATAGACTTTATTGCATGAACTCATGTGTATGTTATGTTGCTCGGATCCTCCAAAAATGTCGCTGCACCTGTGTCAGATCCTCCAAAATGCATTATATTTGGAGAATCTAACACCAGTACGGCAACATAGAACAACAGTTTACGTCTAGGGAAGACGGAGAGTCCATGTAACATAGTCTAGAGAATCAAGAAACCAGTAGAGGAAATATAGTCTTTAAACACTAACCTTGGAATCACAGTTTTTGTTTAAAGCATGAAAGTTTTCTTCAATTTTCTCTAAGCGAGCTGCATGATCGTCGTAAGTACAAGTTTCTTTACAATCATGAGGGTCAGAAACATGTTCTTCATTTTCCTCGACTTTATTTTTCATATATGGAAAGCCAAAGCCTCTCCATTTCCATGTCCCTTTATCCAAGAACCTAAGATAAACTTTCCCATCTGAACCTATTAAGAACAAGTGAGCACCTTTGAAACATGGTCCTGGTGAACCAACAAGGATAACACTTGGATAAGGCGTCCCGTGTTCTATCCAATTCCATCCGTTGGACAACGGATTCCATTGATACTCAACTAGTCCACCATCTTCCGAAAGCATGAAAAGAGAACCCTGTAGTGACAGTGAAGATAATCTCATTGCAGTTCCAGGAGATTTTGATAGAACCAAATGTTGAGACTGGTAGTGCTCGTGCCATAATCCGGTGACTTTGTTATACTGATATAAGCGTCCGTTCCTTCCAATGACAAACACCACGTTCTCTCGGAGCAGCTCTTGATCAGCAATGCTTGCAATCTTCTCGTTGCCTGGATATTGACAATCTTTCCATTTGAACTTTCTCAGTGCAACCTAAAGAAACAGTTTATGACTCTTTAGCTTTCCTTTTATCACTATTTAGACTAGAAGCTTAATTCAAGATTTTGAATCTAATAGATGCTTAGTGCCACTCGTTTTGGCCTTCATATTACATTATCTTGAATGGAAGCTTTGAGATCTCAAGTTTATGAATCCAATATATGCTTAATGCCACTCATTTAGCCTTCATTTTATCATTATTTAGACTGCAAGAGGCAGTGGAAACAGCTTCTTGCAGAAATGCAGGGTAAGGATGCGTACAATAGACCCTTGTGGTTTGGCCCTTCCCCGGACCATATGCATAGCGGGAGCTTAGTGCACCGGGCTGACCTTTTATATACTTAATTCCACTCATTCTATTTATGATACTCACCTTTTTCTGGACTGAGAAACTAGACAAGTAGACATAATATAATGCTACTTACTGTGAATTGTAGCAATCTCCCACTTATGCTCACAAAGAAAAGTGCATCTTCTTTTGTAACTTTTCGAATTTTCACTGGTAGATCATCCCATGGAGGACCTCCAATTACTTGTCTTCCTTTCCTCATAGCAGTGCAATTTATCCATGTTAGTTCATCGCCGTTTCTTTCTCTGATGAGCAAATTCCTTTGCTCATCAACCAAAAACAAACTTCCATTATAGTTTCCAAGGGCACCTCTAATAGCTGTTAAATGATCATGTCTAAGCCAGAACCAGACATTTTCAGAATTTAGATTCTCAAAAATCATACCATCGTTTGTTATTAGGAAGAACGATTTCCCCTCGTGCATCACCCTCAGACGGAAATTTGTGTTTATCCATTTGTCCGGGATATTGTATTCTTCCTCAGTTTCAGCAGCCTTCTTAGCTGACATATCAATTGATATGTAACTTTGCTGTTCTTTACTCCTTCTCCTTCTCGCGTTTGATGCTGTGAGATCTATTTCAGCGGTTACATCTTTGATGCCTGCAATGCAATTCGACGGTCCATGTTCTTCAGTACAATATTCTGCATTCCATCCTTCAGTTTCTGGTGCATCTATTATAGACCAGACGTATTTCTGTGATGATTTTCTTCTCGCATTAACCTGATAATGTGGTCCGGAATTTTCACCTCCGAGGCCGGACAGGTGAAGTTCTCCAAGCCTACCATCATCAAGTAGAAAAATAATTCTGCCAGTTTGTAATTGCACTCCTGGAATTCCTCTTGCAGCCTTGGCATGAGGAGGATAAACATGATTAATCCAACTTTCTGTAATATCACCAACTTGTTCAGTGCCTGTATTCACGTCGAATATTCAATTTTCAAGGTAGATTTACAAGACTTATTAGAACTACATGAATTTTGTTTTATTTGGTTTACTTTTTATGGTAGCATATCTTAAGAAGTGTAGCAACGACGCATCAAAATATTGATGTTTCTTTAAGGTTCAAATCATTGAATACTTTATCGGTTGCTCAGCAACGAATTCACACATTTATAAGGAGAATACAAGTACATTAAAGACGAACCTGAATGATCTGGTATTCGATATTCGAAAATGTAACCAGCTGCAGTTGTTAGAAACAATGAGTTTTCATTTTCAGCCAAGTTTACTTCAGAAAGACATGTAATGGATGAGAGAATATGATCTTTCGGATTTCCATGATCGATCCATTTCCATTTCCTTTGCTGTAACCGTCTCTCTATCAAATATCCTCCCTTCATATGTTTGAAAATTTATAAGAAAAGGAAGTCAAAACACGATATATAAGCATCGAGTTAGATAGTGATGCTATGATAGGATTTTATACACATGAAAGCGAAACAAGAAAATCACTTTGCTTGATCAAAGTGACTGTTGCAGCATAGTTATCTTAGTACAGAATTCTGTTTTCTTAAACTAAATTTGTAAGCGTAGGCGATGGACAAAACAAGATCTTGCACCTTAGTTAAGAGAAATAGAGATTTTGAAATAGCTCCATTCACTCCTTGTAAACTGCAACCTAGAGATGGTTTCAGAGAAGTATTTTGAGCTGAAGATTCTTTTCTTATATGCTTCTTCCACGACGGCCTTGATCTCTCATCATATTCGTAAAGATCACCTGAAGTACTGAAAAAAACATTACATCCATTAGAAAAAGTTACAGAGGTTACTGGAATGGTACTTACTGAAACAAAGGAACTAGGATCTTTTTGCTGTTACACCTTATAGTAAATACTACTTCTGATCCAAATGTAAATGCGTCCGCGATTGCTGCAACATTTCCTCCTGGAGGTTTTCCGTGATCTGTCCACCTGATTACATTTGTAAACAGACAGTTTAGCAAACTCCATTATATATTCTAGAGCAAAAAACTTTCTTGCTACATAATTCGCGCATTTTCTCTCCTAGCTTCTTGGTTTGTGCATATAACATTCTGACTTTGTACAGTACTAAAAACAAAAATTTGTATCCCTTCTATCAGTAAAATAAGGCAGCCCGGTGCACTAAACTCCCGCTATGCACGAGGTCCGGGAAAGGGTCGGACCAGAAGGGTCTACTGTACAAAACTTTACCCTACATTTCTGCTAGAGACTGTTTCTATGGCTCGAACCCGTGATCTCCTGGTCACATAGCAACAATTTTACCAGTTACGTCAAAGCTCCCGTTCGTCCATTCTATCAGTCATTGTAGAAAATAAAAAGCACCTTAATGTTGTGATATGCATGTTGTTCTTACCTTACAGGATCAACCTCAGAGAGTTCTAATAAAGTTCCATTCTTCGTGTAGAAATATATTCTCCTGATGTTGATGCACAAATTCAAGGTCTTATTAGCTTTAGCCTGGAGTTCACAAGTCATAACTATCTGCACTAACATAATTTAACTTTGTTTTTTCCCTCAAGAAATTCCTCAATATGGAAATAGTTGGATTGAATATTATATACTTACTTCCTATCATTGGAGACAACTCCTGATACAATTTGAATTAATGAACTTTGTGTTGTTTCTGTACTTGGTTGGCGATCGCTTGGTGGCGTAATATCAATCCAAACTGGCTGATCATTACTTAACTGCAACTGTGGGAAAAAACACAGATTAGATTTTTTACTCCAAAGGAAGATACAACAAATTTTGATTGAGATTATAATAAGATACAAAAACTACAACTACAACTACACAACAACAAATCGCCTATATGAATGTCCATATCGCCTTCATTTAAGCCTGTCTCGCTCCAATATTATAAAGGAGAACTATAATATGGTAAACATTGAGAATTATAATCTGATACAACAACACAACAACAAAACTATTATGTTGAATCCCAAGTAAGTAGCGCTCATCTATGTGAATCCTCATTTGTCCATGTTGCTCCATTTAAGCATGTCCCAATTCAATATTATAACAGAGAAATATGATTTGATAAACAGAAAATTTTGAGTGAGAATTATAATCTGAATCTCAAGTAAGCAGCGGTCATTTATATGAATCCTCACTGTCCATGCCGCTCCATTTAAGCCTGTCCCAATTCAATATTATAAAAGAGAAATATGATCTGATACGACAACAACAACACCACGTGTATCTCAATCCCATGTAAGTTGGGGCTACATGAATCCTCACTGTTCTTGTCGCTCCGTTTAAGCCCGTCTTAGTCCAATATTATAGAAGATAATTATAATCTGATACACTTAAATCAATCAAACAGTTTAAATGATTGTTTTACATGTTTATGTGTGGACTATTTGAATGCTTAAAGATTACCTGATAAAGGTTTCCTGATTCTGATAAAGCAAGAATTGTCTGATTGACAATAAAAACAGAAACTGCATATCCTGCTGATAATGGCAAATCGTGAGGTGCTATTACCCACTGCAATCCATTCCAAAATCTTTCATATATTGATCCACTTATACCAGTGATCCAAATAGATATCTCAGACATTTTTGTCAAAGAAAATATTTTTCTCAAAGGAAGATTTGAATAAGAACAACTTTCCTCATCCTTAACTTTTGTAAATATCTCCCTTTTCTCAGGTTCTTGATAAGTAGTAGTAGCAGCAGCAGTAGTAGTATCAGTAATCTGATCAATAATTCTATTGACTTTTGTACAATTATCATTGAAACAAGAAACTAAGTCATAAGGCAAATTTACTTGTACCCAACTCTTGCATTGCTCATCATACTCCCAAAAGTTTTTGGTTTTCTGCTCAAATTTTCTCTGAGATTGTGTTACATATTGGTGAACAAACCAAGATTCTGACTCAGAATCTGAAATACTAACACAGCTCAATGATGACAGGACAACGAAAATGGTCAAGAACATGAGATAGAAACGATAGAACTTGAATAGCATGGTTCTTGGATCATGAATAAGATATGCATATACTTCTAACAACAGTTATCCAGTTATGGGCCATACTAAAATAGACTTAACTCTGGCACCATTCTAAGGACAACAGGTACCATTTTTGGAAGTAAGACATACTTCTACCCAATATTCTTCATAAGGGTAGGGTAGGCTAGGGGAGTTTTTTTTTTTTTTTGGGTAGGAGGTGGGGGAGGTTCTAGGGGGCAGAGACGAAATATTATACTGATTTTGTTGTTGCCCGTACGGATTATTGTCTCTTTCAATCTATTTGAGCCGAGAGTCTCCCCGAAACAGCCTCCCGATAAGGTACGGATCATTCCGAATTTTCTTGATGAAAATCTTGCCTCCACCTTTATGAGGAGGGGTTATGTTATGTGTTTGTATATATTAAAAGTATCAAGGATATATTGTTTTTTTTTTCAAATTATGATTGGAGTAGTTTGGAACTGGTAATATATGTAACTACCTGTCTAGCTAATTCAACTAATGGTTTTTTAGTCAACAGAAATTAGTAATTAAGACTAAGGTAATAAACTGTTTAATGGGGTCAAGGTTGGTTGTTTAACTTCTATTTTTCTTTCTTAAACGTTCTTTTGATTTCCTTGTAGTTTTGCTTTATAACTTTATCAGATATTTTAATGTTTTTAAACCTAAATTGATGACTTTCCACAGTCTTAAAGATTGTGATGGTTTTTTTCATATATGTTTAATTATTAGTGAGTAAAGTTATTCAATATCTACACTAGTAAAAGGTGATCGATAAGTGCTCGAAAATATAATTAAGGTGCATACAAGCGAATCCGAACATCATTTTTTTTTATTAAAAATTAACTGGAATAGCTTATAAAGAAGATTGTCCATGTCTAATATTTTATTCCATATTTTTACAAAATCACAAATTGTGAATTATAAAGATACAATTTTGATTCTTGTGGACATGATTTTTTAGTGTGGAATCTTTCAAGATTAATAGTAGAGGATCACTTTCTGTCCCCACCATCCCCACCCCCCAAAGCCACACCCCAATTCAACCCACCCCCATCCAATACTTCATCTCTAAGTTGTTCATAAATCATAGGGTTGGCACTTGGCAACAATACACACAATAAGATTCATTACTTTTTTTTTAGTCCAAGTGGTTAGGTTCTATTCTTTAATTAAAGCCATCAAAATTGATAGTTGTAAAAGCAAAGAGGGGTTGCTCTGATGGTAAGCAACCCCCACTTCCAATCGAGAGGTTGTGAGTTCGAGTCTCCCCAAGAGCAAGGTGGGTAGTTCTTGGAGGGAAGAATGCCGGGGGTCTATTTGGAAACAGCCTCTCTACCTTAGGGTAGGGGTAAGGTCTGCGTACACACTACCCTTCCCAGACCCCACTAAGTGGGATTATACTGGGTTGTTGTTGTTAAAAGCAAAGGCTACGCAGCATAGCTGGAGATTGTGATTATTGACTTTTCCTAATGGAGAAATATATTCACTTGTATGATCTTAAAATGTTAGTAAGAGTTTTATTAAAATAATATATTAATTCCCGCTTCTTTATTAATATAGATGATTATATATAATTTTTCTTTGAAAAATTTATATTTTAAGGTTATTTGTGCATAATTTAAATAGCCAAATTATAATTTGACATGGTTTGTACTTGCGTGATGCACGAATATTAATACTAGCCTTTTCAAAAATAGGGTAATTTTCAGCTGAGATAAGATACCATAAAATTCTATACTTGATGTGAAATCTATTAACTTTGGAATTTGAAAGACATGAATGGATAATTCGTGATTTTTTTTATATGTTTAAGCTTTTAAAGGATATGTGAACGGTTGACTTTGGTGGGTACAAGAAGAGGTAGATGACGACCTAAGAAGTATTTCGGAGAGGTGATTAAGCACGACATGACACAGCTGCAAATTTCTGAGGACATAATCCTTGATAAGAAGGTTTGAAAATCAAGCATTAGGGTTGTAGGCTAGGGGTAGTCGATATTTTTCTACTTCATATTGGGGGTGAGGCTGGTTTGATAGGGTTGTTCTTAGATGGCTAGTGGTTATTATTGTGTCCACACTATTCTTTTTATTTTTCATAGCTCAGGACCTAGATTACTCGTTATTGTTATTGCATGCAATCTATTTTATGGTTTTTATGATATATACTATTTCTATGGTTTCTGTTGACGATACTGATATATTGTCTCTTCTTGTTTTATGTTCGCCTTCCTGAGCCGATGGTCTACCAGAAATAGCTTCTCTTCCCCATCGGGGCAGGAGTAATTAAGTTTATGTACACAATGCCCTTTCTAGACCCTACTTTGTGAAATTTTACTAGGTTATTATTGTTGTTAAGGTTTTGGAGAACAAAGTTATTTAACACCTATGCTGGTGGATAATAGCAATATACTCATGAATTTGACTTTTTGTAAATATATTGTAAAGAAGGCAAAATACATAGTTTACCCATAATCTTGGAGGGAAATCTATTACACACCGCTCCTTTAAGAAAAATCTTTTACACACTCAACTTTTAAAAAATGTATCTAAGACGTTATTTTTTACCAGATAGCACTTGCATGAAGCCCATAATAAATTCTTTTTTTAATCTCCCCTGCCCACACGAACTTCTCCCCCTCCCTCTGGTCTTCTTCCTCAGAGCACTATCTCCCTCATCTTCTTTCCCAAATAGACTTTTTGAAAGCACATAAAATTTTAGATCTAAAAATTGAGGGAAATTCGTTGGTTTTGTCCAAATATTATGAAAATTATTAATTTGTGATAGATTTAAAAGTTTTAACGATATTATTGAAGATTTGGTGCAAACAATTAGAGTCCATCATTATTGGGGTATCGAAAAAAGCTTAAAAAGTCAATTGGGTCTTGTTGATTATTGAGTTGTTGAACTCAATTTGTTAGTTGAATATTTTCGTTTAGATAGTGTGGTTAAATTTTGGTGTTGTTGGAAAGTTTTTTACAAACAATCATAATAGCAACAAAAATGGTGCTTAAGATATAAAATGGGAAGACAAAAAAGATGTGTTTTAATTGTAATTTCTAATATATTTTTTCCTTTTTAAAGTCGATGATACGTGTCACGATCCTATTAGGGCATGACTTTCACGTTATCTGAAAAAATTGGTCGAGCACCAAAATATCGTGCACACACTTTTAAAAGGTTAAGCATTAAAAAAATTATCCATAAACAAGAAATATGTAACAAGGATTTCGTTAGTAAACTATATATTTTACCTATAAAAAATTCTTTTGAGGATTGTATCATAAACCATGGGACCACTCTGTGCAGTCTTAGACATTTACTAATGTTTTCATTGTAAAAATGGATACCATCTATAGTAACTACTTGCCCATAAGCCCATATCGTCTTTTATAACCATAATAGCATTTTCATAAAGAAAATAAATTGTTTCCAATTCTTTTTCCAAAATTTGCCAATAATACGCACCGCCAAATATTTGAGACTATTGTTTAGTTTTCCCCATAGGTTCAAAATAGAGTAACAAATAAAATGGAAAAGCTCAAATAAAATAAAAGAAATGACCATTGAAAAACTCGTGACATTATGATCCAAATGGAGGCCCCTTCTCCAAAGGAAATTGTCCCTTGGTCACGAAAATTGCACAAAAAAACAAGTGTTCCAATCTAGTACATTTACCTTTTTCACTTTAATTTAATTTCGTTAGTAACCTTAAAATATTTTATACATATATTATAAAACTAATAATTATGACAATAATGATGGAAATTTGGAAGAAAATAACATATGAGAGTATTCAGTAGGAAAAATAATAATAAAAAATCTTGTGACGATATTTTGTGGTGACTTATGTTGTTGCCACCAATAGTAAGTAAATTGTCACTATTCCTAAAGGTGACTTGCTTTCACAAATTTGCTATTAAAGCAAATATAAGGAGAAATTAGAGACATATTCATTTACTTTAATGGCGATATTTATAAGTCAGCCACAGAATGCTGTTACTGAAACTACTTCACTACAGAAAGAGAATTAATCATGTCTTTGTGCTAGACACGATATTTGTGCATGGAATCTGTTGTTTTATCAATGTAAAATTAGTCCTCTCCCCAATTTCATTGGAGATTAAGTTTTATGATAGATAAATAAAAGATATTCACACATTCAAATACTTTATAAATCCTTATTTAATTACTACTATACTATAAGCATTAATATTGTGGGAAAGTTATGCCAATTAATTAGGAAAGACTTGCTAGTTTCTTGTTGCGACATACTGTCACGACCCATTTTCTGAACAAGCCGAGACTGGCACTCGATCACTAAACATGACCGAGCGAACCATCTCTGCTTATCAAACCTCTTATAACTCCAAACATTATATGCAACAAAGCAATACTCTAAACAAATACTTTTAATTAAGTCAAATATTTAAATAGATCAACTCCAAAGCTTTATTCGTAGTAACTACTGAAATTTTTGCTAAGTTATTATAAAGTAATTTATGACTATCAACCCAACGACTATGCCTATGAAGCCTCTACTAATAAACTGACTCACTGCTCAGGACATGAGACTTCCTGACCAGTTCTCTAAATAAACAAAGTAATAGCTAAATGAAAATGACTCTAAGGAATACTCCACGAACAAAAGCGGAGCTCACCAATAGCGCTGGAAAGAAAGGAAGTCCTAACTCGTAGCCTGCTCGCCTGCAATTCCGGTTCCTACGTTGTACCGCAGACCAACGTAGGTTCCCAAAAGAGAACGTCAGTACCATCCATTGTACTCAGTGAGTCTCAACAACAGGGGGAGAAACTTTAATAATATATACATTATGAGCAAAGGTTCTAAATGCATGTAAAACATAAAGCTTATAAGAATAATTATAAATAATTGCATAATAGAAAATTCTTTTTTTTTCTTTCTTGATAAAAATACTTCACTTTATACCTTGGGAGTTCCAACTATCCTGACTTAATTCTGTCTCGGTCACCGTGTGATCGGCACGGGTTCGATCCCAACCTGATCGAATAGGCCCAATCCACGAGGTGCCACTCGCTTCATGGTTCTCAGCGCTCATGTATCATACCTTAGCATGACTAAGTAAATTCTCAGCAACGAGACCCTCGGCTCGTGTGCTCCCTACTTTGGCACAAGTAGTTTCAGGAAGTCAACGCCTTGTTCAGGACCCTAGGCCTGGACGATGACCCCTTCTCAGGATAAAGGATACTCCCAAAAATCTTTTCTTTCTATAATTTCTTCTTGTGACCTTTCAAGTCTAATCTTTTCTTTATAGAACATCATGTACATGCTCATATTGGTGTCCGTAAATGTAAATCATGACATAAGAATGAAGAAAAATATATATATAAAAATATTACTAAAGATTCTTTTGTCTTCATAAATTTTCAGCATGAAAATAGCATATTAGAATAACACGAAAATCTGAAAATAAGAATAAAATAAATATATAAAAATATTTCTAAAGATTCTTTTTTCTTCATAAATTTCCACATATAATTCTCCACTGTCATTGAACACTATTCTGAACATTTGGAGATGAAAACAGAAACACCAAAAAAAAGTTGGCACAACTTTCAATAGTACTAAGTTTTA
The DNA here is from genome assembly GCA_032618575.1 of Nicotiana noctiflora. Classification (NCBI taxonomy): domain Eukaryota; kingdom Viridiplantae; phylum Streptophyta; class Magnoliopsida; order Solanales; family Solanaceae; genus Nicotiana; species Nicotiana noctiflora. The sequence goes on from JASVEL010013403.1 coordinate 199,323, forward strand.
GTAGTACTGCGTAAACTATCAACAACCATCTTTAATATGTTAATCATATATCCCTAGGTAGTAAAAACTATAACAGAAACATAAGAAAAATTGAAGATATATTGATAACTCATATACTAGTATTGTAGTACAGGTTTGTAACTTGATCTAAGATCTAGCTTGGGATTATACTACATTTAAAAATCTAAAAATTTAAGCACTTATATAATAATAGATCGCCTAAACTTTTGGTAGAACAATTCTAAGTTACTGGGTACTCACTCGCGCTAGTTAAATAAATATAAATTCTTTTAAGCAATTCATCAAACACTTTGTGTGCATGCTTTTGTGAGTTAAACCACTTTAGTAAAGGGTTATATCAACTCACCTCAAAACTTCTCGAGTCAATACGTAGGCCCCAATCCAATTTATACCCGTTAAACAATTGATTCTACAACAAGCAGTGTATTTAAATTAATTTTTCAAGTACTACACCTAATTATAGAATTTATTGATGATATAGAGGAAGAAGGGAATTTGCTATTCAATTCTTACCCATTACTACGTAGGATAATTGACAATAGGAGATTTTACATACCTGAGTTCAAGAATAAGTGAGTTATGAAGAACCCTAAGATTTTCGCTGTCTGCGTGCTAAGTTTCGGTTGCCTCTTTTCGCCTAGCTTCTGTGTTCTTTAAGGCATTAAGCCTTTTGTTTCTTTATTTTAGTTGCATAAGGATTTTAACCTTTCCTTTACCCATCAGGACTTGTATGTCTCATTCCCAAGGCCTTAAGCCTTTGTTTGTTTGTTTTTTTCTTTCTATGTTTTATTATTGTAGCTATTATACTTATTTTTCTTGTTATGTTTTATTATTGTACCTACTTTTAAATATTACTAAATTTTATAAATATTAAAATTATAAATATTCTCTTAATTGTATATCCAATTATTTAAGTGTGTGTGTTTATATATATATATATTTCATTATAGGCAAGATAAAAATAAAAATAATACTAATAATACTAATTCAATTCTATTCGTATCTTGAAACTTTTATAAATTTGAGGAGTGCTACACATACAATACCTCAGACCCAACTCATCATTTTCTGGATATAAAATGGATTACAAAGAGGAAACTTAACTTTTTTTAACGCAATAAATTGCAAAATAATAATAATAATAATAATAATACTAAAGCAAAATTTTTGTTCTTGAAATTAATTAATAGTGTTTCTTTTAAAAAAAATATTAAAAGGGTAGTCAGACACACTAAACTTACGCTATATATAAAATACGAGAAATAATCGAACCACAAAGGCCTAATATATATTATCTTACATTTAATTCTGCAATGCAAGAGGCTGCATTTCTTTTAAAAGAACACTATATTACGTATATGAAAGCAACATGTCAGCACGACTTGACAGAATTCTTGCATCATTGACAAGTTCAGCCGTCAAAGCAATCACTATAAATATTACTAAATTTTATAAATATTAAAATTATAAATATTCTCTTAATTGTATATCCAATTATTTAAGTGTGTGTGTTTATATATATATATTTCATTATAGGCAAGATAAAAATAAAAATAATACTAATAATACTAATTCAATTCTATTCGTATCTTGAAACTTTTATAAATTTGAGGAGTGCTACAATCTTCCCTCCTTAAAAACATTCGTCCTCGAATGTTGCTAGGGCCTTATCCTTAAGCTAAAAATCATTCCTTATGTCGTTGAACCTCTAAAGTTTTCTTAGCACTCCTAACCTTTCCAAGAGACTCAAAATTTTGGCTAACTCCCTAAATTTTTAAAAATTTCGGCAGAGTTTCCCTTGTAAATTGGACTATCCAAAAAAAAAAATCTCCCTGTCAGAAATGACTCATCTACACCAACCACAAACAAATATGCCATAACAGGCCATTCATAGGCACCATACACAGCTCATAAATTAATTTCTCACACTCCGGCAAGGAGGTACCACAATAACTAATAATAATCTAAAGCACAACAACTTTAGCACAAGTAACTCACTTTAACGAATTAAATATACTATTGCATAACTAAATTACTACAACAACTAAGCATAATCTAGGAAGGACATAAATACTTGCTAAATTATATTTAATAAATGAAATATAAATGTCAAGCCAAACCTAGGTTCACATACCTTTTTCTTCAAATAAATATGGATATTTCTTCCTCATATCTTCCTCAACCTCCCACGTAGTTTCTTTTGAATCATGATTACTCCACAAAACTTTGACCGATGCTATATTTTTTGTTCTCAACTTTCTTACTTGCCTATCAAGAATTTCTATTGGTACTTCTTCATAAGTCAAGCCTTCTTTAATTTCTATGGTATCGGCAGGTATTATATGCGACTCATCATGAATGTACTTCCTAAGCATAGACACATGAAAGACAGGATGAACAGAGGACAACTCAACGGGTAGCGCTAGCTTATAAGCCACGTTTCCTTTCTTTTCTAGAATTTCATAAGGTCCGATAAATCTAGGGCTAAGTTTCCCTTTCTTACCAAACCTCATAACTCCTTTCATCGGTGAAACTTTCAAAAACACCTTATCACCAACCATGAACTCTAACTCACGATGCCTCTTGTCGGAATAAGACTTTTGACGACTCTGAGCCGCTTTAAGTCTTTCTCTAATTAGCTGAACTTTCTCCAAGGCCTCACACACAAACTCTGGACCAATCAACGGCACCTCTGCTGGCTCAAACCAACCCACTGGAGACCTACATCTCCGCCCATACAATGCTTCATAAGGAGCCATACCAATGCTGGCCTGATAGCTGTTATTGTAAGCAAATTCTATAAGCGGCAAGTGATCGTCCCAATTACCACCAAAATCTATAACACATGCACGCAGCATATCTTCGAGAGTCTGAATGGTCCTTTCTGCCTGGCCATCGGTCTGTGGATGAAAAGCGGTGCTTAAATTGACCTTGGTACCTAATCTTTTCTGAAATGCCTGCCAAAAATGCGCCGTGAACTGAGGACCTCTATCAGATATGATTGAAACTGGAGTACCATGCAATCGGACTATTTCTTTGATGTACAACTGCGCATATTGCTCTGCGGAATCTGTTGTCTTTACTGGTAGGAAATGTGCGGACTTTGTCAGTAGGTCTACAATAACCCAAATTGAATCATGTTTACAGTACGTGCGAGGTAGACCTACTACGAAATCCATATTAATCATCTCCCACTTCTACTGTGGTATTTTTATGTCTTGAGCTAGGCCACCAGGCCTCTGATGCTCGGCTTTGACTTGCTGGCAATTCAAATATTTAGCCACATGATCTGCTACTTGTTTCTTCATGCCTTTCCACCAATACAATTCTTTCAAATCTAGATACATTTTGGTAGCACCTGGGTGGATAGAGTACCTCGAACTGTGAGCTTCCTCCATTATGGCCTTCCTAAGACCATCTACATCAGGCACACATAACCGATCATTCAACTTCAAAACTCCGTCACTTCCTAGAGTGAAAGCGGTAATTTCTTTGCTTCTGACTCCTTCTTTTAATTTCACTAAGTACGGATCTTCGTCTTGCTTAGCCTTAACATGCGCAACAAGGGAGGATTGCGCTAAGGCATAAGCAGTTATATCTCCTTCTTCGGTCTCATCCAATCTAATTCCATCATTTGTTAGTTTTTGAATTTCTCGGCCCAAAGATCGCCTTTGTACTGCAAGATGGGCCAAGACACCCATGGACTTCCTACTAAGTGCATCCGCTACAACATTAGCTTTGCCCGGGTGATAAAGAATATTGATGTCATAATCTTTCAGTAGCTCGAGCCACCTTCTCTGTCTCAAATTTAGTTCTTTTTGCTTGAAAATGTACTGGAGGCTTTTGTGGTCTGTAAACACTTCAGAATGCTCGCCATAAAGGTAATGTCGCCATATCTTCAATGCAAACACCACTGCTGCAAGTTCCAAGTCGTGTGTGGGGTAGTTCTTTTCATGATTCTTTAACTGCCTGGAAGCATAAGCAATAACCCTTCCATTTTGCATCATAACACAGCCAAGGCCCACTCTGGAGGCATCACAATATACTGTGAACCCACCCGAACCTGTCGGCAAGGTTAACACAAGTGCAGTGGTCAACCTCTTCTTTAACTCTTGAAAACTCTGCTCACAAGCGTCTGACCATTGGAACTTAACTGCTTTTTGAGTCAACTTAGTTAATGGAGCTGCAAGTGAGGAAAATCCCTCCACGAACCTTCTATAGTAGCTAGCTAACCCCAAGAAACTCCTGATTTCGGTTGGCGTTGTCGGCCTAGGCCAGTTCTTGACTGCTTCTGTCTTCTGAGGGTCTACTTTTATTCCTTCACTAGATACCACGTGGCCTAAGAATGCCACTGACTGCAACCAGAACTCACATTTTGAAAACTTGGCATAAAGCTCATTCTCTTTCAAGGTCTGCAAGGCTATTCTGAGGTGTTCTGGATGATCTTCCTTGCTCTTAGAGTACACCAAAATATCGTCTATAAATACAATAATAAAGGTATCTAGGAATGGCTTGAAAACTCTGTTCATGAGGTCCATGAATGCAGCTGGAGCATTTGTCAACCCGAAGGACATCACTAGAAATTCATAGTGTCCATAGCGAGTTCTAAAGGCTGTTTTAGACATATCCCCTTTTCTGATTCTCAACTGGTGGTATCCCGACCTCAAGTCTATTTTTGAAAAGTACTTTGCACTCCTGAAGTTGATCAAATAAATCATCAATTCTTGGCAGTAGGTACTTGTTCTTAATTATAACTTTATTCAACTGCCGATAATCGACGCACATTCTGAGAGACCCATCTTTCTTCTTGATAGACAGGACCGCGACACCCCACGGTGAAACACTCGGCCTGATGAAGCTCTTGTCAATAAGATCTTTCAACTGTTCTTTCAACTCATTAAGTTCTGCGGAGCCATCCTGTAAGGAGGTATAGATATGGGCTGAATGCCTGGCATGAGATCAATACTGAAGTCTATGATTCTTTCGGGAGGAAGTCCGGAATGTCATCTGGGAAATCTTCTGGAAATTCTCTAACAATTGGCACTGACTGAAGAGCTGGTGGTTCTAATTCTGGATTAATGATGTGAGCCAAATAGGCAAGACACCCCTTACCGATCATTCGTTGTGCCTTAAGGTAAGAAATAAACTTACCTACAAGCGATGTTGAACTACCTTTCCACTCTAAGACTTCTTCATTTGGAAATTGGAACCTGACTATCTTGGCATGACAATCTAACATGGCATAGCAGGAAGATAACCAATCCATACCCATGATCACATCAAAATCCACCATTTCTAACTCTATGAGATCGGCTTTGGTGCTGCGACCTTGGACTGAAACTATACAACCTCTATAGACTCTGGTAACTTCCACTGACTCACCAACTGGAGTAGATACTAGGAATGGCTCACTAAGTTGTTCAGGTTCTAGGCCGAGGTTAATTGCAAAGTATGGAGTCACATATGAAAACGTTGAACCTGGGTCCATTATGGCATAAACATTATGTGAGCAGACTAAAAGTATACCTGTAATAACTACTGCAGATGCCTCTGCACTCTGACGATCAAGTGTAGCAAACAAACGGGGTTGTCCCCTTCCCTGAGTAACTCGGTCTGCACCTCTGCCTGCTCCATGCCCGGTCTAATTATGAGAACTACGAGACTGGGGTGGTGCAACTGCAGTAGCTAAGGAACTAGAAGGACGAGTTGATCCACCACTGAAATTACGTCGCAACTTTGGGCAGTTGGCCTTTATATGACCAATGTCCCCACAATGGTAGCAACCATGAAACCCGAGCTTGCACTGACCTGAATGTTTCCGCCTACATGTTCCACAAATACCTTGCTGGTGTGTATGTTGCTCAGCATGACTCTGTCTATGTAAGGATGATGTTCCAAAATTCTGACTCTGGCGAGACTGATTTCCATATTTCTGAGTACGCCTGAAGGAAGACCTACTACCTGACTGATGATTGGACTGAGATGGTGCTAATGACTCCTTATTAGAGGAATCCCTTCCACCTCCACTGGATGTACCATTAAACCGGCCCGTTGTCCGGGGTTTCTTGTTATGCTCTTTCTCTTCTCTCCTTTGTTGTCTGTCTTTTTCTAAGTGCTTGGCGAACCCCACGACAGATGAGAAAGTTGTCATTCCTACCGCTGCAGCTGATGTCGTATCCTTAATGTGGTAAGCCAAACCGCCAACAAACCTACGAATCTTTGCTCTTTCTATCTTAACCATGTGAGGAGCATGCTTAGCCAACCTTATAAATTCCATGTAATACTCTTGCACACTTCTATTCCCTTGCTTGAGCTGTTCGAACTCTGTAGCCTTAGCTTCCCTATCCTCTTCAGGGATAAAATTAGCCATGAATGCCTCTTCAAATTCTTCCCAAGTAGGCGGACCATCATCTTCACCTCTTTCATTTTCCCACATCTCAAACCAAGCGCCGGCCACATCTCTAAGCTGGTAAGCAGCCAGCTCCACAGCTTCATCATCAAATGCTTTCATCACTCGGAGGGCTTTCTTGACACCCTCCACCCACAACATCGGATCTTCATCAACTATAGAACCATGGAACACTGGAGGATTCAACTTTAAAAATTCATTAACCCTTGAGGACTCAAAATTGTTCTGTCTATTTGATAGAGGCGGAATCTCATCCCTTCTCTGGTTCTGGTTGGCCATAAAGGCTTTAAACATCTCCATAGCACTATTGACAACATTAAATATCTGACCTACATCGGGAGATATTGCCTGAGCCGGAGCTGCTGTTGGGGGCAGTACTGGATCCTGGGGCATTGGATCATTATGCTCCACCCCTTCCTCATGTTCACCCGAGTGTACTTGAACCCTCTCTGTGGATTTACTCTTCCTTTTCTGGGTTGAAGGCTTTTTAGTTCTGCCTTGGGCCACAATAATAGCAAGAGTTTCTTGAGCAAGCATCCTGAGTGTCGGTGTCAGAGTTGCGAGTACGAGCCATTTCTGCGAATTTTGGAGAAACGAATACATTAGATAATTCCTTAGAGGTAGGATCTACCGCACGATCTAAAGTATGACAAAAAAATGAGATTTTTCCTAAATGCTTGCGGAGGATGTAAGGCCCCGTAAAATTTTTGTGCATAAAACCTAGTAGCCGTGGTGTCATGGTCCGAATAATGTGTTAGGAATGCGTAGAATTCTTCGCGGCGAGCTTGCTCGCCGCGGTTCGGACCCTTGGTAGTGATTTAAGTTTCAAAAATGTAGAGAATTAATTTTTCCGAAAAATGTCAAATATGCGGTCAAGAATGCGACCGCAAACCTGACATGCGGACCGCATTCTTGCCGCAAATCGTTCCAGAGAGCTGCCCAAAATCGCGTCAAAAGTGCGGTCGATATGCGATCGCATGTCAAATCTGCGGTGCACTTTTGCGACCGCAGAATCAACATGCGGTCCGCATAGTGACCGCATTCCTTAACAGAACCTGCATAACTTTGAGGCCATTTTTGCGGTCACTTTGCGGACCGCATGTGGATTCTGCGGTCGCATAGTGACCGCATAATTGACCCCGGCCCAGATTTTTGTAACATTTTGACCCGATCTCTTCTTTCATATAACACCTTTCTTCTTCATTTTATCATATCATCTCACCAAAATTAGAGAGAGAAGAGAGGGTTTTTAGAGAGAGAAGTTCTTCATCTTCAAAGATTGTTCCAACTACTTAATTCCAAGGGATTCTAGGGCAAGGATTCAACTTCCCCAATCTTTTCAAGGTAAAAACCCTAACTATTTTCTTTGATTTTCAGTTTTAATTGGGTAAAGAGAGGTTTGCATATAATAGCTTTTAAAAATAGAATTTTTACACTCATTCATGATTTTTAACTTGATTTCTAGTAAAAAGAAGTGAGTAGAAGTAAGAGTCTTCAAGAACAAGGTTGGCAAGAGTAGGATATCTTGTGTAAGCATAAAAGTAGGAAGAAAAATCATCACCAGGTATGTATGGCTAATTTTGATTCTTGTAAAATCGCCCATATGTGTGAAATTGTTTGGCATGTGTTAATTTGAGAGATTTTATGTGATTTTTCGATATCATTGTTGGGTATTCAATTGATGATTGAACTACATGTGGTATGGTTTGAAATATGAATTGAAAGATGACAAAGGAATTGGAATTGGTAAAGAATTGAGAAAAATTGTTGTTATGGCATATATGGTTCCTTTTGGAAAGATATGAAACACTTGAATTGTGTGAATATTCTTGAATTGTGGAAATATTGTAACATGGTTGTGATATTGAATTGAGAAGAAATTGGGAACATGAACCAATGTGTAAGTTGCTTATTTGAACTTGTTGAAATTGTGTGTAGTACCTTATCTGCTGTTTGAAATTGTTGTGTTTTCAACTGTAAGGCGGGGTCGTGTTGCGCGCCGCAACGTGGTGAAATAAGGTGTGGGTCGGGGTGATAAGGGTGGCCGAGGTAATAAGGGTGGTCAGGGGCAATAAGGATGGAAAGCGATCGAAATCGCTATTGAAAATTGATACATAAATCAATAATGTGAAATTGTGAAAGGAGACAGCAGGAGAGTTTGCAACCTGTGGGGCACCGATTGCCCCTTTGTTTGACTACTTGTGCTTTACGTGATTGATTGGTTATTGTTAAATTGGTTGATCGTAGAAAGTGCTTTGTGTGAGAATTATTTGAAATGAGGAAAATGTGGAAACATGGTTGGCTGGCTTAATTAATTGTTGATGTAATTTAATGGCTTGAGTTTACTTGGGACAAAGTTTGTCCATACATACCCAGTACAATTCAAGTGTACTGACGTCCCTTTTTGCCGGGGGCGCTACATTCGTGTCATGATTGTAGGTGGATCAGTAGCAGGCACTTCAGCTCATCGGCAGTAGTATCTTTCATCCTCCACTGCCCGTTTTTGGTGAGCCCCTTTCTTCCTTGGGGCTTTGTATGGTTCATGCCACTCGGTTTAGATTTCATTTCGGTTTTGTAAGGTATAGCTGGAGCCTTGTTACCGGCAAGTATCGTATTTCCCTTTTGTATCCTAGAGGCTCTGTAGACATGTAAACTGTGGGACTCCAGTATTATGTATATATTATGTTATGTCGGGCGTTGTAAAAAAATTACAAACTTGTTAATGAATCACTCGTATGGTTTTATTTGTTTAATGTGAAATCATTCATGGTTAGTAAGATATTTGGTTAATGAGAAACAATCAACACAGGGGTAACGCGTGGGAATGAAAGGCACCTAGGTCCGCTTGACTGGGGCAACCCGGTCAGGCGCCGGTCATGTTCCCCGATTTGGGGCGTGACATGAACTATGATTTCTGAAGATGAGTAGCTACAAAGAAGGATTCATAGACCCCTAGGACTCCATAAACCTGAGGCTCTGATACCAAGTTTGTCACGACCCATTTTTCTGAACAAGCCGAGACCGGCACTCGATCACTAAACATGACCGAGCGAACCATCTCTGCTTATCAAACCTCTTATAACTCCAAACATTATATGCAACAAAGCAATACTCTAAACAAATACTTTTAATTAAGTCAAATATATAAATAGATCAACTCCAAAGCTTTATTCGTAGTAACTACTGAAATATTTGCTAAGTTATTATAAAGTAATTTATGACTATCAACCCAACGACTATGCCTATGAAGCCTCTACTAATAAACTGACTCACTGCTCAGGACATGAGACTTCCTGACCAGTTCTCTAAATAAACAAAGTAATAGCTAAATGAAAATGACTCTAAGGAATACTCCACGAACAAAAGCGGAGCTCACCAATAACAGTGGAAGAGAAGGAAGTCCTAATTCGTAGTCTGCTCGCCTGCAAATTCGGTTCCTACGTTGTACCGCAGACAAACGTAGGTTCCCAAAAGAGAACGTCAGTACCATCCATTGTACTTAGTGAGTCTCAACAACGGCGGGAGAAACTTTAATAATATATATATTATGAGCAAAGGTTCTAAATGCATGTAAAACATAAAGCTTATAAGAATAATTATAAATAATTGCATAATAGAAAATTCTTTTCTTTTTTTTTTATTTCTTGAGAAAAATACTTCACTTTATACCTTGGGAGTTCCAACTATCCTGACTTAATTCTGTCTCGGTCATCGTGTGATCGGCACGGGTTCGATCCTAACCTGATCGAATAGGCCCAATCCACGAGGTGCCACTCGCTTCACAGTTCTTAGCGCTCACGTATCATACCTTAGCGTGGCTAAGTAATTTCTCAGCAACGAGACCCTCAGCTCGTGTGCTCCCTACTTTGGCACAAGTAGTTTGAGGAAGTCAACACCTTGGTCAGGACCCTCGGCCTGGACAATGACCCCTTCTCAGGATAAAGGATACTCCCAAAAATCTTTTCTTTCTATAATTTCTTCTTGTGACCTTTCAAGTCTAATCTTTTCTTTATAGAACATCATGTACATGCTCATATTGGTGTCCGTAAATGTAAATCATGACATAAGAATGAAGAAAAATATATATATAAAAATATTACTAAAAATTCTTTTGTCTTCATAAATTTTCAGCATGAAAATAGCATATTAGAATAACACGAAAATCTGAAAATAAGAATAAAATAAATATATAAAAATATTTCTAAAGATTCTTTTTTCTTCATAAATTTCCACATATAATTCTCCACTGTCATTGAACACTATTCTGAACATTTGGAGATGAAAACAGAAACACCAAAAAAAAGTTGGCACAACTTTCAATAGTACTAAGTTTTAGTAGTACTGCGTAAACTATCAACAACCATCTTTAATATGTTAATCATATATCCCTAGGTAGTAAAAACTATAACAGAAACATAAGAAAAATTGAAGATATATTGATAACTCATATACTAGTATTGTAGTACAGGTTTGTAACTTGATCTAAGATCTAGCTTGGGATTATACTACATTTAAAAATCTAAAAATTTAAGCACTTATATAATAATAGATCACCTAAACTTTTGGTAGAACAATTCTAAGTTACTTGGTACTCACTCGCGCTAGTTAAATAAATATAAATTCTTTTAAGCAATTCATCAAACACTTTGTGTGCATGCTTTTGTGAGTTAAACCACTTTAGTAAAGGGTTATATCAACTCACCTCAAAACTTCTCGAGTCAATACGTAGGCCCTAATCCAATTTATACCCGTTAAACAATTGATTCTACAACAAGCAGTGTATTTAAATTAATTTTTCAAGTACTACACCTAATTATAGAATTTATTGATGATATAGAGGAAGAAGGGAATTTGCCATTCAATTCTTACCCATTACTATGTAGGATAATTGACAATAGGAGATTTTACATACCTGAGTTCAAGAATAAGTGAGTTATGAAGAACCCTAAGATTTTCGCTGTCTGCGTGCTAAGTTTCGGTTGCCTCTTTTCGCCTAGCTTCTGTGTTCTTTAAGGCATTAAGCCTTTTGTTTCTTTATTTTAGTTGCATAAGGATTTTAACCTTTCCTTTACCCATCAGGACTTGTACGTCTCATTCCCAAGGCCTTAAGCCTTTGTTTGTTTTTTTTTTTCTATGTTTTATTATTGTAGCTATTATACTTATTTTTCTTGTTATGTTTTATTATTGTACCTACTTTTAAATATTACTAAATTTTATAAATATTAAAATTATAAATATTCTCTTAATTGTATATCCAATTATTTAAGTGTGTGTGTTTATATATATATATATATATATATTTCATTATAGGCAAGATAAAAATAAAAATAATACTAATAATACTAATTCAATTCTATTCGTATCTTGAAACTTTTATAAATTTGAGGAGTGCTACACATACAATACCTCAGACCCAACTCATCATTTTCTGGATATAAAATGGATTACAAAGAGGAAACTTAACTTTTTTTAACGCAATAAATTGCAAAATAATAATAATAATAATACTAAAGCAAAATTTTTGTTCTTGAAATTAATTAATAGTGTTTCTTTTAAAAAAAATATTAAAAGGGTAGTCAGACACACTAAACTTATGCTATATATAAAATACGAGAAATAATCGAACCACAAAGGCCTAATATATATTATCTTACATTTAATTCTGCAATGCAAGAGGCTGCATTTCTTTTAAAAGAACACTATATTACGTATATGAAAGCAACATGTCAGCACGACTTGACAGAATTCTTGCATCATTGACAAGTTCAGCCGTCAAAGCAATCACTATGAATGGTGCAAACTAAATTTTCGGCCGAAGTTATTGTAAATTAAAGCAAGTGGAAATACTTTACCTTCACCAATGTTAATATTAATAGTATAGGGGCACGTCTAAATTAAAAACAATCACTCGTATTAGTGAATTTTCAAATGGATACTATAGGAATATTGTGGTGATTGATGAATATGATATCTCCATTGTTAATATGATGTTTCGAGTTCCGGCATTAAAACTCGAAAAAATCCTGATAGGAGCACTTCCACTTTTAGTAGACCTTACATGATATTAATTCAAATTAATTGGAATCCAAAGAAGGTACCTATATGGGTCCTAATTTGACCGATCATGACCAACAACGAGTACGACGATTGACGAGGCCTCCTTAAAGTGACGCCCCAAAGAAGACGACCTTGAAACAGACCAGAGACTGAACGACCCTTGTAGTAGTGTATAGCCATTAGGGGGCATCAGGAATATTCCTTGCATTTTTCTAGTACAGTTTAAAAGAGTTTCTGTATGAGTATAAATAGAGGACAATAACCTTGTAAGAAGGAGGGTGGATGAGAAAGAGAATATCATTTTTCTACGAACAAGAAGTCTTCACTTTTATGTATCGTTCATTCTAGAGATTAGTACACTTAGCTAAGATTTGCCCATTCATCTTTAATTTATTTGTCCAAAAACGTTTCAGTATCTTTTGAGTCAAACAATTTGACGCCGTCTGTGGGGATTTCTATTGCTACAATCATAGTCTTAATCTAGATTTTTAAAAGTAACAATCACTTTTCTTCAATTTCATAAAAACCAGCAATGGCAGAAAAGAGAGAAGCGATACTAAAGGCAGAAGTGGATGTCATGAACAACCTCCTGAATTCCCTCAACGAAGCTAGTGGAGAAGACAATGAAAATGCAACACCAAGTGTTACACCGGAGGGGGAGATCTCACCTCCTCCGCACGGAGATCTAACGATCTTGTGTGAGAGGGGAACCTCAACACCCGCGGCAGGAGAAGCATCTTCAAACGTCAAGAGGCTACTAGAAAATTGGTTAACGAGCACCTTAAGAAACATGCCCGAGAAACCCATTCTGGGAGGTATCGAAGATGCGTTACCCACAGAAACCGTAGTTCCTGTCGTTGATCTAGACGTTACACGAACATGTAACACTTGTACTGTTGTTGATACAGGCAACGATACACACATGACCATCTTAAAGAAAATGGACAAGATGGAAAGTGTGAACAAAATACTCCGCGACCAGATGAATGAACATCAGTAGAGGGTTGATAAAATACAGGAGCTCCGAAGTTATTACCAACATGCGATGTGGATCGATTCGTCGAATATACAATGAAGGGGAAGCTCCCCATTATATTCGAAAGACCTTTAAAATGCCAGCATACTTGAAAATATACGATATAACTATGGAGCTGGAGGATCACTTAATCCATTACGTTACCGCAGTAAAGGGGAATGATCTATCAAAAGAACATGTATCGTCTGTGTTGTTGAAAACGTTCGGCGAAACTCTGATGGGAGGAGCATTGAAATAGTATACCCAACTACTAGCATGATCGATATTTTCGAGGATATGGGGGATAAATTTGCTACCGCTCACGCGGGAGTGAAGATGGTCGAGGCTAGGGTTAATTATATCTTCACCGTCAGGCAAAAGATGAGCAAGGGACTTCGGGATTTCCTTTCCTGATTCAACAAAGTAAGGATGAGCCTACCGAATGTGTCATAAGGGATGGCAACATCAGCCTTTCAAAATGGTTTAAATAGGAACGAATCAAAAGCAACAAAATAACTACTAGTAGACTCATGAAGTACCCTCATACCACGTGGGAAGAGATCCACAACACCTATTGCACTGAAGTAAGGGTAGACGAGGATGACCTAAATGGCTCGCTTCAACGATTAACATCAATCCAGACTGAGAAAAGGAGAGATCGATGTAACGATAGATGAAGGAATCAATTACCACATTTCATTCGAGAAAGGCACCAACGTCCCTATATCCAAACATCCAATCTGTCCCCTCCACGACGCACGGATATCACGCCCCGACACACCGCACCTCTCCGCAATGAAAGAGGTATGCCTCCTGTGACGACCCAAAGGGTCATCACTTATTTTATTAATCATTTCGAGCTTCCGAGGCCTTGAAAACCTCATTCCATGTTGCCTCGATTTACGTGCACAATCCGAGCATGTAGCCGGAAAGATTTTGTGATAGAAAATATGAATTTTATGAGAAATGTGGATAAAAAATGATATTAATATTGATATGGTTGACTTCGGTCAACATTTTTGGTAAACGGATCCGGACCCGAGATTGGATGGTCCCAAGAGGTCCGTAGGAAAATATGGGACTTGGACATGCGTCCGGAGTCGAATTCGAGGCCGAGAGCCCAAGTTATGAATTTTTCTATGAAATTGTTTTTGATGTAATTGTTAAAGGAAATGAATTAATTGACCTTGGTATCGGGCTCGTATTTTGGTTCCGACGCCCGGTACAAGTCTTAAATATTATATATGTGATTTTTGTAAAGTTTGGTGACATTCGGATGTCGTTTGAGATGTTTTGGACCTTGCGTTCCAAGTTTGAAAGTTTTGAAAACCAAAAGTATGAAAATTATGAATTTGAGGCTTCATTTGATGAAAACGATGTGATATTAGCGATATGATCGCACGAAGAAGTTCATAATGTGTTTTTGATATTGTGTACATGTTTGGTTTGGAGCCCGGGGAACTCGGGTAAAGATTTGATAGGCCGTTGGATGAAATTCTGAATTTTTGCACTGCTGGTTTTTCACCCAGCTGTTGTCTTCGCAATTGCGAAGTATTTCTCGCAATTGCGAAGGTGGCAGGTCAAGGCAGGGTTCGCAAATGCGAACCCTTGGTCGCAAATGCGAAGGGTGCCCAGGACCGTTTGGGTTCGCAAATGCGAACCAAACCTCGCAATTGCGAGGCCTTCAGTGAAAAGGCATGCTTCGCAAATGCGAAGCATTCTTCGCAAATGCGAAGGTCCCTCAGCCCAGCCTTGTTCGCAAATGCGAACAAATGTTCGCAAATGCAAAAGTCCCTGGAGGCCAGCCTGGTTCGCAAATGCGAACCTTCCCAGTTTTGCCTTGGCTTCGCAAATGCGAACAAACGTTCGCAAATGCGAACATCCCAGCCTTAGCTTATTTTTCAAACTCCAGAAATTGGTCGGGGTTCGCAATTGCGAACCCATGTTCGCAAATGCGAACACATAGACCTGTAAAACACGATTTTCAGTTCATTTCTTCACTTTTTACAAACCAAAAACACCCATTTGCGATTCTTCACGGATTCCTTCTTCATCAAAACAATTGTAAGTCACTTTTTACTTAATTCTTTCAATTCCTATCATCATTAAACATGTTTTTCAATAGAAATCAAAGGTTTTCATGGTAGAATTTCTTGTTTTTGTTAGAATATAGGGTTTTTCATAAATTGGGAAATTGGACCTCGAATTGAGGTCCGATTTTGAAACAAATCATATACATGAACTCGTGGGGGGATGGGTAACCGGATTTTGGTCCTAACCCCGAGTTCCGACCATGTGGGCCCGGGTCAAAATTTACTATTCCGGGCAGAATGTTGTAAAAGTTGTATTTGGTCTTAGGAATTAGTTTGTTGAGTAGTATTGATGATATTAAATCAATTGTGTATAGATACGATTGGATTGGAGCCAAATTTGAAAGAAAAAGACATTTCCATGGATTGAATTGTTCATAAACATTCGAGGTAAGTGTTTGTTCTATCCTAGCTTGAGGGAATAGGATTATGTGTTATGTGTTATGTGATCGAGTGCGGTGTATGGGCTGTGGTGACGAGCATCCATACACCGGCGTCTAGTATGACCGCGAGTCGTTGGAAAATGATTATTTTGAGATATATTACAGATGAATTGTTATTGTTCTCCCTTGTTGGGACTTGTTGTAAAGATAATTACTTGCCGGGACTTTACTGTGATGATCATTGTGTCCCTTGCCGGGATGGTTCATGTTAATTGTTTCATTCTTTTGCCCTTAACGTGATTGTTATTTGGGCGAGGAAGAGTGATAATGCACGAAAGGTAATGCCGTGCCTTTCTTTATTGATTATGCACGAAGGATCATGCCGTGCCTTGTTTTATTGATTATGCACGAAGGATCATGCCGTGCCCTGTTATTGAACCATGTACGAAGGATCATGCCGTACTATGGATGCGAGGATGAGAGTAAAAGCACGAAGGGTGATGCCGTGTACTTTATTTGCTTATTTGGTGAGGATGAGAGTAAAAGCACGAAGGGTGATGCCGTGCAATTGCTTGCCATTCCTTGATTTGATATTACTTGTGTTTCCATTATACTTTGTTTTTCCTTGTGAATTTATTAACTGTTGTTAATTAACAAATGCAAACGATAATAATTAAAATTAAACAAAATTCATAGAAAATTGCACACAACACAACAAATTGTTTTATTTTGAATTTTTTGGGAGTAATTCCATGTAGGGCAAAAATCACGTGCTCACAGTGCTGATACTACACTTCTGTGCGTTTTTGCACAGGTCTAGGTTACGATCATGAGCAGCAGCAGTAAATCGATTGCGTGGAAGTTGATCACATTTGAGACCGAGGTAGCTTGCAGACGTCCGCAGGCCCGACGTCTCTCTCTTTACTTATGTTACTAGCTGTAGTCTCTTTGTTCCGAGACAAACAGAATTATGTTATATTTCTTTCAAACTTTTATGTGTAGTATTCATTAGTAGTTCGTGAGTTGGTGACTCCACGTCTTGGGTAGAGGATTTCAGTATGATTTTCATCTTGTAATTAGTTATTTCTATTTCGATAAAGTATTCCGCATTTATTTAATTAAAATTGTGTTAAAAATAGGATAGTATGAATACAGTGGCTTGCCTAGCTACCACGAGTAGGCGCCATCACGATCCCGATGTTGGGGGAAAATCCGGGTCGTGACAAGTTGGTATCAGAGCTCTAGGTTACATAGGTTTCACCACTCACGAACAAGCTTAGTAGAGTTTGAGAGGTAGGTACGGAGACGTCTGTACTTGTCCTCCAGAGTCTATTGAGTTAGGAAAGAGTCTCTCATTTGTTCTTTCTTGTCGTGCGACTTGTTCCTCAATTACTGATTGAATTTCTATTCTGTCCTTTCGCAGATGGTGAGGACACGTGCTTCTTCGTCCGCTGACCAGCAGCCCGAGCCCCAGGCAGCTCCCGTGAGGGGCAGGGGCCAAGGCCGTATCAGAGGCCGTGGTAGGGGTAGAGCTCAGCCCCAGGCAGCTACTCCAGAGGTGGAGCCTCATATTGAGATCGACGAGGAGATTCCAGCTCCAGCAGCTCCAGTGGGCCTAGCTCAGGTCCCAGGAGAGGCTTTATTTACCCCGGATCTTCGGGATGCTTTGGTTAGAATAGCGGGATTTATGGACAGCATTGCCAGAGCGGGTTAATTATCAGTTGCACCAGCCGCTTCTCAAGCTGGAGGAGGGGCCCAGACCCCTATTGCTCGTACTCCGGAGCCAGTAGCTCCTCAGCCTCAGGCACCAGTGGTTTAGCCAGCTGTGGCCACTCAGTCAGGTACCACAGCTCAGGCCGGAGATGGAGCAGCCATGACTTCTGATTATTTATGGAGACTTGATCGGTTCTCCAAGTTGTTTACCACTACCTTCAGCGGTGCCACATCAGAGGATCCTTAGGATTTCTTATTCAGTTGCCATGAGATTCTCAAGGCTATGGGGATAGTGGAGTCTAATGGAGTTGACTTCTGTACATTCAAGCTTCCAGGATCTGCCAAGACTTGGTAGAGGAATTATTGTTTGACTCGACCAGAAGGGTCCCCGACTTTATCATGGGATCAGTTTGCAGAATTATTTCTGGAGACGTTTCTCCCTGTTACTCAGCGGGATGCACTTCGGAGGTAGTTTGAGCGTCTCCAGCAGGGCACTATGACTATCACCAAGTATGAGACGAGATTTGTTGATTTGGCACGTCATGCAGTAGTGATACTTCCCACAGAGCGGGAGAGAGTTCGCAGGTTCATAGATGGGCTTAATCAGCCAATTAGACTCCAGATGGCTATGGGAGTGGGGAGTGATATATCATTTCAGGAGGCAGCTAATGCAAGCACGCAGAGTTGAGATGGCTCTTGCTAGGGGAGGCGGTTATTCTTCAGATAAGAGGCCTCGTCATTCAGGCAGGTTTGGTGGTTCTTCCTCCGGTGGCAGAGAATCCTTTGATAGAGGCCAGTCTTCCAGGCCTTTTCATTCCGCCCTTCAGGCTTCACAGGTGGACCAGGTGATCGTGGTTTTCGTGGGCATTATTCAGACCAGCCTCCTATTAATGCTCAGCCTCTTCGGAGTGTTCGTGGAGGCCATTCAGGTCGTCGGGGCCAGCAGCCCTATCAGTCTAAGAGTTGCTACGGTTGTGGTGACCTAGGTCATTTTATCAGGTATTGCCCTCTAGCAGCGGGCAACTCTCAGCAGCGAGGTCCTCGTCCTATGATTCAGGCCCCACCTGACCCTCAGCCTGCCCAGCCAGCCAGAGGCGGGGGTAGAGATTATAGAGGTGGAGGTCGAGACCGTAGAGGCGGAGACCGTCCAGCCAGAGGTAGAGGTCAGCCAGTTGATGGTCGTCCTAGAGACGCAGCTCAGAGGGGAGGTGCAGATCCCCGATTCTATGCTTTACCAGCCAAGCCAGAGGCAGAGGCATCAGATGCCGTGATTACAGGTACTATTCTTGTGTGTGGCAGAGGTGCTTCAGTATTATTTGACCCTGGATCTACATATTCCTATGTGTCTTCCTACTTCGCACCGTATTTGGCCGTGCCCAGCCATGCTCTGGATATTCCAGTTTATGTGGCTACACCAGTGGGTGACTCCATTGTAGTCGATCGGGTGCATCGTTCGTGCGTAGTTATATTTGGAGGTCTTGAGACCCGTGTTGATCTGTTGCTTTTGGATATGGTAGATTTTGATGTCATATTGGGGATGGACTGGTTGTCCCCATACCATGCTATTCTAGATTGTCATGCTAAGATCGTGACCTTGACCTTGCCAGAATCACCCCGGCTAGAGTGGAAAGGTACCTCAAGCCACTCCGTTCGCACCATTATTTCCTATGTGAAGGCTCAACGCATGGTCGAGAAGGGGTGTCTAGCTTATCTGGCTTATGTTCGTGATTACAGTGCAGAGGTTCTTTCTATTGATTCAGTCCCTATTGTACGGGAGTTTCTTGAGGTTTTTCCTTCAGACCTGCCGGGCATGCCACCCGACAGGGATATTGATTTCTGTATTGATCTGGCACCGGGCACTCAGCCCATCTCTATTCCACCCTATCGTATGGCCCCACCGGAGCTAAAAGAGTTGAAAGATCAGTTGCAGGACCTTCTTGAGAAAGGCTTTATCAGGCCCAGTGTTTCCCCCTGGGGAGCACCTGTATTATTTGTAAAGAAGAAAGATGGCTCGATGCGGATGTGTATTGATTACCGGCAATTAAACAAAGTGACAATAAAGAATAAGTATCCACCGCCGAGGATTGATGATTTGTTTGACCAGCTCCAGGGAGCGAGGGTATTTTCTAAGATAGACTTGAGGTCAAGCTACCATCAGCTGAAGATCAGGGCGGCTGACATTCCTAAGATAGCCTTTCGTTCTAGATATGGGCATTATGAGTTCTTGGTCATGTCCTTCGGGTTGACCAATGCCCCAGCAGCATTCATGGAGTTGATGAATCGGGTATTCAGGCCTTACTTAGATCTGTTCGTGATAGTCTTCATAGATGACATCCTGGTGTACTCCCGCAGCCAGGAAGAGCACGAGCAACACCTCAGAGTGGTTCTTCAGACTCTGAAAGATAACCAGCTATATGCCAAATTTTCTAAATGTGAGTTCTGGCTGAGTTCGGTAACATTTCTGGGTCACATTGTATCAGTGGAAGGTATTCAGTAGACCCAAAGAAGATTGAGGCAGTCCAGAATTGGCCTCGACCAGCTTCAGTGACTGAGATCCGGAGTTTCTCGGGATTAGCAGGTTACTACCGTCGTTTTGTAGAGGGGTTTTCTTCTATTGCAGCCCCAATGACCAGGTTGACCCAGAAGGGTGTCCAGTTCTAGTGGTCAGAGGAGTGTGAGGCGAGCTTTCAGAAGCTCAAGACAGCCTTGACCACCGCACCAGTGTTGATACTACCTATAGGTGCAGGGCCTTATACGGTTTATTGTGACGTGTCTCGTACAGGGCTTGGAGCGGTATTGAATCAAGATAGTAAGGTTATCGCTTATGCTTCGAGGCAGTTAAAAATACATGAGAAGAATTATCCAGCTCATGATCTTGAGTTAGCAGCAGTGGTTCATGCCTTAAAGATCCTGGAGGCATTATCTATATGGTGTGACATGTGAGGTGTACACCGATCACAAAAGCCTACAGTACTTGTTCAAGCAAAAGGAGTTGAATCTACGACAACGGAGATGGTTAGAGTTACTAAAAGACTATGTTGTTACTATCTTATATCATCCAGGTAAGGCCAATGTGGTGGCCGATGCATTGAGTAGAAAGCATGCCAGCATGGGTAGTCTTGCATACATTCCGTCAGTCAGAGACCATTAGCTCTAGATGTCCAGGCCTTAGCCAACCGGTTCGTGAGATTAGACATTTCCGAGCCTAGCAGAGTGTTAGCCTGCACGGTCGCTCGTTCTTCTTTATTAGAGCGTATCCGTGAGAGGCAATTTGATGATCCTCATTTGCGTGAGTTGAGAGATACAGTACAGCGAGGAGGTGCCACACAGGTAAATCTAGATGATGATGGGGTATTGAAATTGCAGGGTCGAGTTTGTGTGCCCAATGTCGAAGGGATTCGAGAGTTGATCTTAGCAGAGGCCCACAGTTCGCGGTATTCTATTCACCCAGGCGCCGCGAAGATGTACCAGGACTTACGGCAACACTATTGGTGGCGCATAATGAAGAAAGATATCATTGCGTATGTCGCTCGGTGTCTAAATTGTCAGCAGGTGAAATATGAGCACCAGAGACCTGGTGGTGTATTCCAGAAGATTGAAATTCCCGAGTGAAAATGGGAGCGGATCACTATGGACTTCGTTACTGGACTTCCTTTGACTCGGAGGAAATTTGATGCTATTTGGGTCATTATTGATAGGCTGACCAAGTCAACACACTTTATTCCAGTATCCGTCTCCTACTCGTCGGAGAGGTTAGCGGAGGTTTACATTAGGGAGATTGTTCGTCTCCATGGAGTGCCGGTATCTATTATCTCTGATCGGGGTACGCAGTTTACCTCGCGGTTCTGGAGAGCGGTCCAGCAAGAGTTAGGCACCCAGGTTCAGTTGAGTACATCATTTCATCCTCAGACGGATGGCCAGTCCGAGAGGACTATTCAGATTCTAGAGGACATGCTTCGAGCCTGTGTTATTGATTTCGGAGGCTCGTGGGACCAGCTTCTGCCATTAGCAGAGTTCGCCTACAATAACAGTTACCAGTCTAGCATCCAGATGGCTCCGTATGAGGCGTTGTATGGTAGGCGATGTCGATCACCAGTTGGATGGTTTGAACCGGGAGAGGCTCGGTTGTTGGGTACGGACTTAGTTCAGGAGGCCTTAGATAAGGTCAAGACTATTCAGGAGAGATTGCGTTCAGCTCAGTCTAGGCAAAAGACTTATGCGGATCGTAAGGTTCGAGATGTAGATTTCATGATTGGTGAACGAGTATTGCTCCGAGTGTCGCCTATGAAGGGCGTGACGAGGTTCGGAAAGAAGGGCAAGCTCAGCCCTAGGTATATTGGTCCATTTGAGATTCTAGACAGAGTGGGAGGGGTGGCTTACAGATTAGCTTTGCCGCCTAGCTTATCAGTCATGCATCCAGCTTTTTATGTATTTGTGCTTCGGAGATACCACGGCGATCCCACACATGTGTTAGACTTCGGCATTGTCCAATTGGACAATGATCTATCCTACGAGGAGGAGCCGGTGGCCATTCTAGACTGGCAGGTTCGACAGTTGAGGTCGAAGAGTTATCCTTCTGTGCGTGTTCAGTGGAGAGGTCAGCCTCCTGAGGCATCGACCTGGGAGTCCAAGTCCGATATGCGGAGCCGCTACCCACATTTGTTTCCTGACTCAGGTACTTCTTTCTTTTGTCCGTTCGAGGACGAACGGTTGTTTTAGAGGTGGAGATTGTGATGACCCAAAGGGTCATCACTTATTTTATTAATCATTTCGAGCTTCTGAGGCCTTGAAAACCTCATTTCATGTTGCCTCGATTTACGTGCACAATCCGAGCATGTAGCCGAAAAGATTTTGTGATAGAAAATATGAATTTTATGAGAAATGTGGATAAAAAATGATATTAATATTGATATGGTTGACTTCGGTCAACATTTTTGGTAAACGGATCCGGACCCGAGATTGGATGGTCCCGAGAGGTCCGTAGGAAAATATAGGACTTGGACATGCGTCCGGAGTCGAATTACGAGGCCGAGAGCCCAAGTTATGAATTTTTCTATGAAATTGTTTTTGATGTAATTGTTAAAGGAAATGAATTAATTGACCTTGGTATCGGGCTCGTATTTTGGTTCCGACGCCCGGTACAAGTCTTAAATATTATATATGTGATTTCTGCAAAGTTAGGTGACATTCGGATGTCGTTTGAGAAGTTTTGGACCTTGAGTTCCAAGTTTGAAAGTTTTGAAAACCAAAAGTATGAAAATTATGAATTTGAGGCTTGATTTGATGAAAACGATGTGATATTGGCGATATGATCGCACGAAGAAGTTCATAATGTGTTTTTGATGTTGTGTACATGTTTGGTTTGGAGCCCGGGGAGCTCGGGTAAAGATTTGATAGGCCGTTGAATGAAATTCTGAATTTTTGCACTGCTGGTTTTTCACTCAGTTGTTGGCTTCGCAATTGCGGAGCATTTCTCGCAATTGCGAAGGTGGCAGATCAAGGCATGGTTCGCAAATGCGAACCTTTGATCGCAAATGCGAAGGGTGCCCAGGACCGTTTGGGTTCGCAAATGCGAACCAAACCTCGCAATTGCGAGGCCTCCAGTGAAAAGGCATGCTTCGCAAATGCGAAGCATTCTTCGCAAATGCGAAAGTCCCTGAGCCCAGCCTTGTTCGCAAATGCGAACAAATGTTCGCAAATGCGAAACTCCCTGGAGGCCAGCCTGGTTCGCAAATGTGAACATATGTTCGCAAATGCGAACATATGTTCGCAAATGCGAACATATGTTCGCAAATGCGAAGCCCCCAGATTTGCCTTAGCTTCGCAAATGCGAACTTCCCAGCCTTAGCTTATTTTTCAAACTCCAGAAATTGGTCGGGGTTCACAATTGCGAACCCATGTTCGCAAATGCGAACATAGAGACCTGTAAAACACGATTTTCAGTTCATTTCTTCACTTTTTACAAACCAAAAACACCCATTTGCGATTCTTCACTGATTCCTTCTTCATCAAAACAATTGTAAGTCACTTTTTACTTAATTCTTTCAATTCCTAACATCATTAAACATGTTTTTCAATAGAAATCAAAGGTTTTCATGGTAGAATTTCTTGTTTTGTTAGAATATCGGGTTTTTCATAAATTGGGAAATTGGACCTCGAATTGAGGTCCGATTTTGAAACAAATCATATACATGAACTCGTGAGGGTATGGGTAACCGGATTTTGGTCCTAACCCCGAGTTCCGACCATGTGGGCCCGGGGTCGAAATTCACTATTCCGGGCATAATGTTGTAAAAGTTGTAATTGGCCTTATGAATTAGTTTGTTGAGTAGTATTGATGATATTAAATCAATTGTGTATAGATACGATTGGATTGGAGCCAAATTTGAATGAAAAAGACATTTCCACGGATTTAATTGTTCATAAACATTCGAGGTAAGTGTTTGTTCTATCCTAGCTTGAGGGAATAAGATTATGTGTTATGTGTTATGTGATCGAGTGCGGTGTATGGGTTGTGGTGACGAGCATCCATACACTAGCGTCTAGTATGACCGTGAGTCGTTGAAAATGCTTATTTTGAGATATATTTACAGATGAGTTGTTGAACCTTTGTCAGGTTGTAGAATTGTTATTGTTCTCCCTTGTCGGGACTTGTTGTGAAGATAATTATTGATTGCCCTTATTGGGACAGTTTATGAATTACTGCTTCTTTCTTTGCCCTTAACTGTGATTGTTATTTGGGTGAGGAAGAGTGATAATGCACGAAGGGTGATGCCGTGCCATGCTTTTATTATTTATGCACGAAGGTTAATGCCGTGCCATGTTTTATTATTTATGCACAAAGGATCATGGCGTGCCCTGTTATTGAACCATCTACGAAGGATCATGCCGTACTATGGATGTGAGGATGAGAGTAAAAGCACGAAGGGTGATGCCGTGTACTTTATTTGCTTATTTGGTGAGGATGAGAGTACAAGCACGAAGGGTGATGCCGTGCAATTGCTTGCCATTCCTTGATTTGATATTACTTGTGTTACCATTATACTTTGGTTTCCTTGTGAATTTATTAACTGTTGTTAATTGTTGAATTCTTTGAGATATTCCTTATTGTGTTATTACCTGGTTATTTCTTGTCATTCTGTGGTATACATATATATTGAATTGCACAGGTTTATGTGGGTGTCTGGTCCTAGGCTTGTCACTACTTCGCCGGGATAGGCCAGGCACTTACCAGCACATGGGGTCGGTTGTGCTGATACTACACTTCTGTGCATTTTGCACAGGTCCAGGTTACGATCAGGAGCAGCAGCAGTAAATCGATTGCGTGGAAGTTGATCACATTTGAGACCGAGGTAGCTTGCAGACGTCCGCAGGCCCGGCGTCTCTCTCTTTATTTATGTTACTAGTTGTAGTCTCTTTGTTCCGAGACAAACAAAATTATGTTATATTTCTTTCAAACTTTTATGTGTAGTATTCATTAGTAGTTCGTGAGTTGGTGACTCCACGTCTTGGGTAGAGGATTTCAGTATGATTTTCATCTTGTAATTAGTTATTTCTATTTCGATAAAGTATTTCGCATTTATTTAATTAAAATTGTGTTAAAAACAGGATATTATGAATACAGTGGCTTGCCTTGCTACCACGAGTAGGCGCCATCACGATCCCGATGTTGGGGGAAAATCCGGGTCGTGACACCTCCACTACTATCTGCTCATAAATTTTTTATTTCCCCCTCAGAGATAGTATACGCACCGGAAAAACTAGGCATGAAGGTGCAGTGGGTGCAAAAGATGAAATTGGATCCAAGTACCAGGAGTTCAAACGTCCTATGTGAATTCCACTAGGAGAGACGACACAAGACCGAATATTGCATAGGTATACGATAAGAAGTAGTGATGATGTTAAACCAGGGGTACCTAAAAGAACTACTAAGCGATAAAGGACGGTCCAACTTCGTTCGAGGGTGCAAGCAGCCTCAATGACCTTCCAAGCCACCATTACCGACTCGTACCATACAAATGATCATTGGAGGTGGCGATGCTATGGTGGTCAACCATGTGAATAAAATTCACTACCATACATAAACTCAAACATACAGTTTCAAATGAATGGTATGACGACTTCGAAGACAGTATCATCTTCGATAAGTCAGATGTCGACGGTTTGTCATTCTTTTACTATGTTGCTTTGGTTATAACTTTGCGCATTGTGGATACCGATGTAAAACAATAATAGTGGATGATAGAAGCGGTGCGTGTATTATTCACCCGTGAGTTCTCATACAGATTAGACTCAAGGATAAAATAATATTGTGTTGCATAACACTAACGGGTTTTAATGAGCGTGCATCTGGAGAAATAGTGCTACTTGTCCTGGTAGGAGGGGTTACCCTAGAAATGACATTCCACCCCATGAACTAGAAAACGACCTACAACTCTATCATATGACGACCATGGATACACGCCATGCAAGTCGTACCTTCAAGTTTGTATCAAGTAATCAAATTTCCCAACCCATGGGGGATATTCAGCATCTGAGGTGAGCCACGTACCGCCCAAGAATGCTACTGGATCGCACAAGATTGCACACACACCAAATAATTAAAAGGTGCAAGTGCGGAAGCATAGCAATTAGCCATGTCTGGAACCAAACCCGATGTATAAGTAGAGGCCATCGAAGACCCAGCCATCGTAGAAGATTCCAAGGCAACCATAAATGATCTCGATCTCGTCCAATTGGATAACACCGATAGCAGAAAAAAGGATTATATTGGACAAAACCTCTTAGAGCCAGGTATGTATCGTGAGTTTTTAACTAACAACATCAATTTTTTTACTTTCTGCCACTCAGATATGGCAGGAATCCAAAGGGATATCTCCGCATGCATGCTGAATGTCAATCCACTTTATCCGCCGGTACGTCAAATAAGGAGAAAATTTGATGCCACAATCATTGAGGCAGATAGCAAGGAGGTTGATAAATTACTCGTCAACGGTTCCATCGGGAAATCGAAATACCCCCAATGGGTCGCCAATGTGGTCATGGTAAAAAAGAAGAATAGGAAATGGCGAATGTGTGTTGATTTTACCGATCTAAACAAAGCATGCCCAAAGGACTCTTTTTCGTTACTTCACATCGACCAACTTATCGATGCAACAGTGGGGCACGAACTGCTAAGCTTCTTGGACGCCTACTCCGGCCAGAACCAAATTCTAATGGCTAAAGAACATCAAGAAAAGACCATTTTCATCACTCATCAAGGAACATACTACTATAAGGTGATGCCGTTTGGGCTCAAGAATGCAGGGCCACGTATCAAAGGTTAGTCACCAAAATGTTCAAAAAACAACTCGGTAAGACCATGGAGGTTTACATCAAAGACATGCTAGTGAAGTTGACAAAGAAAGAGGATCACATTGGTCATGTGAAGGAAGCCTTCAAGATATTAAGGCAGTATGGGATGAAATTGAATTTCGAAAAATGTGTCTTCGGCATAACTTCAGGAACGTTCCTTGGTTTCCTAGTGTCACAGAGAGGAACTGAAGTCAACTCGTATCAAATTAGGGCCATCGATGCAATATGTATATACTGACCAGCAAAAAATAGGTGCATAAATTAAAAGAGCGAATAGCCGCCCTATCAAGATTCATTTCACGATCCTCGGATAGATGCCACAAATTCTTCAATGTGCTAAGGAAGGACCACGGGCTGCAATGGAACGAAAAATGTATCGACACCCTAAGAAAATTGAAAACGTATCTATCCTCGCCACCACTTCTCATCAAAGCAGACCTGGGCGAATGTCTACTTATGTATCTAGCAGTTTCCAAATTTGTGGTAAGCGCAGTCTTGGTCCGTCAAAATAAAGGTACACAGTTTTTGATTTACTATATCAGCAAAACCTTAATTGGTGCCGAAACAAGGTACCTTCACCTTTAAAAATTAGCTCTGGCATTCGTCGTAGCTTCACGGAAGCTCATACCGTACTTTTGATGTCACCCCATAAAGGTGGTGACAACCTTTCACCTAAGAGTTTTCCTACACAAGCGCGAACTATTGGGTAGACTAGCCAAACGGGCCATAGAACTAAGTGAGCACAACATAATGTACCAACCGCGAACTGCCATTAAGTCACAGGTACTCGCTAGCTTTATCGCTGATTTCATCACAAAAATATTGCCCGAGGTAGAACAGGAAGCACTCCGCACTTCCTCACATATCGACCTCTGGGTCTCCACACCGATTGTGCCTCTAATTCAACGGGATCAGGACTAGGACTTGTCCTCAAACTCCCTACAGGAAAAACTAATTTGCCAGTCCATATGATGCCCTGAGATGACTAACAACGAGGCCGAGTATGAAGCTGTGATTGCAGCTTTGAAGTTAGCCCTCAAATATGGTGCTCAACGACTCATCCTCCATTGCAACTCTCAACTCGTGGTCAACAAAGTCACCAGGACTTTCCAAATCAAAGAATAGAGACTACAAAAGTACTAGTCGAAAATTCACAAACTACTACCAAAATTTGACGAATGCCACCTCGACCAAATACCTAGGGCACAGAATATCGAAGTAGATGGCCTCGCCAAACTAGTTGCGACCACCAAAAATATCAACAAGGAAAACATGGTCACCATCCTCCATTTCACAATTGACCACGTCGAGGTACATTCTGTAAACTTGGGACGGCGTAACCGCCTCGTAGCATATGTGCTGGATGGCTCTGGCAAGATAAAAAAGAAGCCAAAGAACTCTAGGTAAAGGCAGCCCGATATAGCTTTGTAAATAGTGATCTCTACAAAGAACGTTTGGCGGCCCTCTAGCCAAATGTCTTGGGTCAAATCAAACAAGGCGAGTACTGGAAGAAGTACACGAAGGCCATTGCAGTTGTAACGAACCAACCGGTCATTTTGAGCTACGGCACGTCATTCAGCAGTTTGAGGCCATGAGCAGCTTCATCTCAGGTATATTGACTTGTGTGTATGGTCGGAATTAAAATTCAAGAAGTTTGGAGTCAAATTTAAATGAAAATTCTCATTTCCGAAGCTTAAAATTGAAGAAATGAACTAGGATTGAAATTTTGAGTATACGACCTAGGAATTGGGATCTAAAGGTTCCAACAGGTTCATATGATGATTTTGGACTTGGGCGTATGCCCGGATCGGGTTTCGGATAACCTGGGAGCGTTTTGGCGCATATTATGGAAGATAGCATTTTAGAAGAAATTGCATCGGTTTGGCTTAAAATGCATTTTAGTGTTATTGATGTCCGTTTGGGATTCCGAGACTGGGAGTAGCTCCGTATGGTTATTCTGGATTTGGGGGCGCGATCGGAAGTGAATTCGGAGGTCCGTAGGTCATTTTGGAGTCGTTTGGCTAAAGATAGAAAATTGAAGGTTTTTGAGAAAATTTGACCGGAAGTGGAAATTTTGATATCGAACTCGAAATGAAAATCTTATGGTTCGGATAGCTTCGTTAGGTGATTTGGGACTTAGGAGTGTGTCCGGAATATTTTTGTGATGACCGGTGTAGAATTAAGCTTGAATTGGCAAAGTTAGTATTTTGGCGAATTCCGGTTGATAGGTGAAATTTTGATCGGACGGTCGGAACGGAATTTCGAAAATTTCTGTAGCTCTGTTATGTCATTTTGGACTTGTGTGCAAAATTTGAAGTCAATCGGACTTGATTTGATAGGTTTCGGCATCAGAAATAGAAGTTGGAAACTTCAAAGTTCATCAAGCTTGGATTGGAGGTTAATTCATAATTTTTGCAATGTTTGATGTGATTTGAGGCCTCGAGCGAGTCCATAATGTGTTTTGGGACTGGTTGGTGTTATTGGTCGGGGTCTCGGGGGTCTCGGATGTGTTTCGGATGCCCAACGGGTCATTTTTGGAAGATTTTTGCCCTTTTGAGCATAAATGTAATGATCCAAAGGTCTAATTTTAGTTCTAGAGATCTAAATTTGATTTAGAGACTTCGAGAATTTAAATCATGAATTATAGGACTGATCTGGAAAGTTTGGTTTAATTTCATCGAGTCGCGATTGGGTTTTTGACGCGAAATGTGAGTTAATTGTTTAACGAGCGAAATTGATGTTAGACTGAGAAAATGAGATCCAAATTCAGTTTTGTTTGAACCACTGGATCCGTATCGAAATTACGGATCCATAG
Organism: Nicotiana noctiflora; assembly: GCA_032618575.1. NCBI lineage: Eukaryota > Viridiplantae > Streptophyta > Magnoliopsida > Solanales > Solanaceae > Nicotiana > Nicotiana noctiflora. Next base: position 229,180 of record JASVEL010013403.1, read on the forward strand.
GAAAAAGAATCGTCGAATTTCGAATTCGTATGATGGAGTTAGGACCATTTTGGTGCAAAATGGCTGTGCTGCAATTTTTTTGAAAAACCTGAACAGTACCCACGCGTGAACATTAACCGTGCAGGTGAACAATGAACAGTGTCCCATGCGCATGAACAATGTCCGTGCGTGAACAGTACCAACGAAAATTCCGGGCAGTATATCCGCGATTTTTGGGTCATTTTCCTCCATTTGTTGGAGCAACTTGAGAGCTTTTGGACAGAAATTGACGGGGAATCGCTGGGATATCATCGGGAAATCATCGGGGGTAAGTTTCTTGGCCTTAATTCGTTAGTTTATCGTGAAATCCGTGATTATTTCACTGTTAATGGAGGGTTTTAGCCCTAGGCCTAAATTATAGAAAATCATTGATTTGAATGGGCAAACGGAATCCGATTTTGATAAATTTTATATGCACGGACTCGTGTTGAGATAAGGAACCCGAATATATAACTTTTGTAATTTTTCGAGAAACGTACCGAAAGTCGGGTTTTGGCAACTTGTGGGTTTTGGTGTATTTTGAATTGTTTCGATTGGGTAATGCCCAATTGGCCTATTTTGATGTAATTCTATTGATTTTTATCGGATACTACACCTGTGGAGGTCGATATTCGTGGCAAGAGAGTTGTCTCTTAGTGGTTTTGTACCGGAGTCGAGGTAAGTGACCTGTCTAACCTCGTGTGGGGGAACTTTCACCCCTAGGATATTATGTGATAATTTAAATGCCTTGTACGCGAGGTGACGAGCGTGTACATGCGCTGGTTGTTGTAACACACACTTTACTTGAATCGTCAAATTCGTGATATTCCTGTCCTTAGTTGATTAATTTATGATATTTACCTGGCATTCGTTAGGGAAGCATGATTAGATAGGATTTATCCGTCTAATTGCCAAATTGTCTTACTTGAACTTCTTGATAATTGTTGGCACTAGTTTTCGGTGAAGTTGTAGTTAAGCATATTATGTTTTCTCTGTGCGTTTTCTTTATTTGTTGTGTTGGTGGACTGGGGGTTCAATTCCCGGAGATCCAAAGGCTGCGGGTGCAGGTTGAATTCCCGGAGATTCGATGCTACTGAGATATGTGGACTGCGGGTTCAATTCCCGGAGATCCTGAGACACTGAGACATGGACTGCGGGTTCAATTCCCAGAGATCCTGAGATACTGAGATACAAACTGCGGGTTCAATTCCCGGATATCCTGAGATACTGAGATACGAATTGCGGGTTTAAATCCTCGGAAATCCTATGATGCTGAGATACGGATTGCGGGTTCAATTCATGGAGATCATGAGGTACTGATATACGGATTGCGGGTTGAATTCCCAGAGATCCTGTGATACTGATATGTGGCTGCGGGTTCGATTCCCGGAGATGCTGAGTTGCTGAGTATAAAAAAGACTGCGGGTTCAATTCTCGGAGATCTTGGATTGTTGATTTGTACTTGTTGTGTTTATTTCTTTTGTTAGTTAACTGTAGACGGTTTGTAGTATTTTATCTCAATGCTGTTGTTTCAGACTTGTTCTTATTTTGAGTTGTTCGTTATATTATTATCATTATCTTATTTTATTTCTCTGTAGGGCCCCGACCTTCCTCGTCACTACTCCATCGAGGTTAGGCTTGGCACTTACTGAGTGCCGCCGTGGTGTACTCATGCTACTCTTCTGCACACTTTTGCTGTGCAGATCCAGGTACATCTTATCAAGCGCACTACAGGTGACTTAGGAGCATCTTTGGGAGACCTCGAGGTATGATCTGCTACGTCCGCGGATCCGGAGGCCCTCCTTCTATTCTCATAGTATTAGTAGATGTTTTCCTTCATTTCGTTGTTAGATACTCTTTACACATAGAGCCACGATTGTATACTCTCTTTTAGTCCGTGTTGCCCGTGGGATTCCGGGTCTTGGAGGTGTTTTATACAGTGTGTTTGACGGGTGTATGTGCCAAGCGGCACATATTACATTTCCTTTTTATATTATTTTTCCGCTATTTATTATTTAATGTTCATAAACTTGTATATTTCGCAACGTGTTAGGCTTAGCTAGTCGTGGGGACTGGGTGCCGTCATGACATGTTCAGGATTGGTGAACTAGGGTCGTGATAGCAGTGCCCGCACAGGGAAGCACGCCCTCGTATGATGCCTCATCCGCATGGGGTACTACTGGCCCACCATGAAAAAAGAAGTCGCGGTCAGGAGATGTGAACAGTGTCAAAAGTATGCCCCTATGATACATCAAGCAGGGAAAATCCTTCATTCCGTCATTTCGCCATGGCCATTCATAAATTGGGGAATGGACATAGTCGGCCCCCTCCCAGCAGGACGAGGTATTCCTTTTGGTTTTAATTGATTACTTTTTTAAATGCATGGAAACAAGTGCATACACCCAGATATGTGAGCAAAAGGTCATTGCGTCCATATAGAAAAATGTAATATGTCGATTTTGCATCCCTAAAGAAATCAGCTATGACAACGGACCTCAGTTCATCATAAAGAGAACGATTGAGTTCTTCGAGAAATGGCACATCAAATGAATACTCTACATACCATATCACCCTGTCGCTAATGGTCAAGCCAAATCCTCCAATAAAGTAATACTGAATATATTTAAAAAACCTTGAGGATGCTAAAGGGCTATGGCTTGAACTACTACCAGAAGCATTATGGGCTTACCGTATAATGCCAAAAAACAACACAGGTGAGACGCCATATTCACTGGTCTACGAGACTGATACAATTATACCAGTCGAAGTTAGAGAACCCAGTTTGAGATACTCCAACAAAAGCGGACAAAGCAACGACAAAAATAGGCTACAAAATCAAGACGAAGTCGAAGAATGGAGAGACATGGCCTATATAAGAATGGTAGCGCAGAAGCTGCAAGTGGAAAGGTACTACAACAAGAGGGCCAAGTGCGACCGCTCAAATTCGGAGATTACGTCCTCAAGGCTAAAACACAAGTAGTGAAAGACCCTAAGGAGGGAAAACTAGGAACAAATTGGGATGGCATTGAACAAAGGAGCATTCTAGTTAGAAACAATGGAAGGCAAACTACTCCAAAACAACTGGAATGTCGCTCATCTCGATTACTTCTACTTCTAAAAGAAGGCATCACCTAAGTCGTGCTCCTTTTCCCTCACTCGGGTTCTGCCCCAATCGGATTTTCCCAGGGAGGTTTTTAATAAGGCGGAAATGGAGGCACCTCGAAGATCAAAGTACTGTTCATTATCTTGACCCGTTAATATGGTCTCCGGGGCAAAATAATGAAGGGACTGGACATAGATAATCCTCCCCATTGTATTTACATAACCAAATCCCATTGTATGTATGATAATTATGATTTTTACATGATTTGTACACTTTCTTGCCTAAGCTTTGTGCATAAATTGATATAAATTAATCTTGAATTGCTTACAAGTTGCGTTTGATTGCAGGTTTGAGCGACTAGACGTTAAAGATCACAAATCGGCTCAGGAAGGAGTGAAATTTACCAAGCGTCAAGAGATGAGCTAAAGTGTCAGTTAAAAGACCTGTGCGGACCGCAACCTTTTGTCATGCGACCTCACAAGAGGATCCTGCAAATACCCAAGTTTACGGAACCTGTACGGTCCGCACTATTTTGCCATGCGGACGCACAGGTAAGGATTGGAGAACCTGAAGTTTGGACACAATTCAATGTGGACCGCATCCATTTCTACGCGGTCTGCAATGATGAAGAAACAGAGTCTCAGATTCAAAGGCATAATCCCACGCGGCCGCACACTAAGATAGTACGGTCCGCGTGGGTGATGATCAGAGAGCCAACATTGAAGAACAGTCAATTGTGCGGTTGCGCAGCATTCCCACGCAGTCCGTGTGACTCAACCTACAGGGCCGCGAGGCATTTATAGGCGGTCCGCGTCCAAGATCTAGAAGCTCAACCATTGAAGACCTTTTACCATATGCGGCCACATGCCATTTAATTGCGGTCCACGAAAGACCCTCATGGGCATTTTTGTCCAATTTTTCCTCGGTAGTATAAATAGAATATTTTACTTTTTTAGGTAAGTTTTTTTACACTATACGAGCAGCTGAGCACGAGGCAACATTTCTTTGCCTATTTTGGGCTATTTTCCTTGGTTTTGAACGTGGATTCAAGTGTATTAATTTTGTAGTTCATTATTATGTCAATTTCTACTATTACTTATTCTTTTTCTACTGTTTCCATTTCTAGTTAAACCCATTATCTAGGGTTGTGGCTCAACCCTAGTGTGGGTTATTAATGGGTGTTTATGCTTAATGTTTGGATGATATTGGGTGTTTGGTATTTGGGTTAGTTGTATGATTTCACTTGGATTTGGTGGTTGCAAACACTAAGTCTAGCTTAGTGGGTCTTGACTCTACTTAATAAAGAGGGTTTATGACCTCTCAATCAACCCAAGAAGGATTTGGGTGGACCTATGAGAATGATAGTCCCAAGTAACAGGTTAAACCTTGAGAGAGTAATTATCCTACTTGAACAATTAGTTTCTTGGGAAAATTAGCCTACCCAAATGGTCTCGAGAAAGTCAATTGGGAAAAATCATTCTCTCTACCGAGAGGTGTGAGCATGAGTTCCAAAGTGCAATGATTATCCATATATCTCATATTGTCATCCTTGCATTGAAATTCTATACCCGTTAATTGGTCACCTAGGCAAGTGCTACGACCCTAGTGTTTTCTCCTTATTGCATACAACTTAGAATTATAATTTGGCATAATCTAGTTCATAGTTGTAGTCAATATCTCTAGTTGCTAAACAGAGAAAACCAAAAATGTTAGAAGTCAAATTAAGAGCTACAACAGTTGTCACACCTTATTTTTTATGTTACTACGATACCCATAAGGGCGTAGAGAAGTTTTTTCTAATTTAAGGACAATTGGAACGGGATTAGTTATTTAAGTTTTCAGAGTCACCACTTGAGAATATAATGGTGTCCCAAGTCACCTGTTTAATCCCGAACCGAGGAAAATTTGACTTTGTTACAGTCTGCGAACTAGAAATCCGGATAAGGAATTTTGTTAACCCAGGAGAAGGTGTTAGGCACTCCCAGATTCTGTGGTTCTAGCACGGTCGCTCAACTGTTGTTTTTGATTTTATCTGATTTCAATTATATATTTCAATCATGTGCATTAGTATTCCTCTTTTCGAATTTTAAGAATTGCAACGTCGTGAAAATGCATCCTTGACCATACCGTACCAGTATGCATATGGCTTTGGATATATTTCGACTTCGTTGGGAGTAAGATTTGGGTCACACAAATGTGCACCCGTTCATGAGAATGTATATTAAAATTATGCCTAATGGTGTCTATTCTTTGTTACTTTGGGAAAGATCGTGGAATTAGCTAAACGATCCTTCCAAGTCTAAAGATTTTATAATTGTCATTTGAGGGCCTCGTTTGTCTATTTTTATGACGAGGCTCATCTCATTGTATTTTAAAGGTTAAACCTAAATGGCACTAAGTTTTCTATCACTTGTTTTTCCGTTAATAGAAATAATTACTAACAATTTTCTAACATGTTCATATTATCATCTATTTGAATCCAGGCCACTATACGATATTGGGCCTGGAATCTGGGCTAACTTAACAGTACTGCGCCAATGTGGATAAGGCTAATTAAAGCCCAGATAGTATTTCCGTATTTGCCTCCCACATGCACACATGCCATAGTGATTGGATCTGGGCTTCTGTTCATGACCAGGATCAAATCGTTTAATAAATCCAAAGTAGGTTCAAACATTTTTTACTGAATTAATATTAGATATAAACAAATATTATGACTTCAATATCAGAAATTCACTAGAAATATTAATACTAACTTCATTTGTATGCTACTGTTCAACTACCGGATTAACAAAGTCTAAATTTATTAGTCGAAACATATACTTACTCAATACAGAACTACCCTATTATTTTGTTTAACTAAAATGCTAAACTAGATCTACCATTGACAGATTTAGATTAAATCCAGAACTTCATTCGTATTTTTGATTCCTATTTCACATCAGATTTCTGCACTTTAATGCGAGTTAAAAGGCATAGACTAGCTTAAACATTCAATATTATTGAAAGCTACCTATTTCACGCTTTTCTCGTTAACAACTAATGATTCAGAGTTTAATTAACAAAATATTTCGAAAATTTTGTATTATACTTCTGATTTCGGAACATATGTGAATCTACAAGTAAATCAACTAGACTTTAACCCCTTTCCAATTTTAGATCTACGTGATCATTTTTAAACTAATCTATTTAGTATAATTCCTACATTAATATCTAACTACTACTATAAATCTGAGTTTGAAGTTCGTAAAGTCCAACATTATACAGCAGATTCCTAACGAATTACACGAGTTCTAAGAATTCTACAGCTAACAACAAAATAGAAATACAGGTACAAATGAAAACTAATACGCATTTCATTTCTTCAAAACTTCAGTAACATCCTCGATAGGCAGTGGTGTACCTGGTCAAGTTGAGAGGGAAACAATGAGTTCTAGGATGTAGAAGAAGAAGAAGATCAGCGATAGGCAGCAATCCAAGTATCAACAGCAATGAATGCAATATAACACAGCAACAAGCTCAATTTCAAAGAAGAAAACCCAGAGAATTCAACCAAATAATGAAGAACAGCGATCAGAAACCCAAAATATCACTCGAACAGCAACAATGAAACAGTAACAATATTTCAGTGTATTTTAGATTTTAAATCTTCTGAACCCTTTTCAATATGGCCTAAAGGGGCCTTTTTGTAGAGTAAAATGGGAGGGAAATTTAAATTAGATATTCAGATTTCCCACATCTACTCTTTTAAATTATTTTCAATTTGGTCTGTGTGAATTAAACATGAATACACTTGAACCCCTGCTAGAAGGTTCTAGGGTATTCTCCATTATTTCATTTAGGCGTAAATGCCTTTATTACCCTCACTTGCTAGTGTTTTATACCGATTTACCATATAGTTATACCTAGAATGCCCTTTATTGTTTGGTTAATTACATAAGAACCAGGCAGCTTTGCCTTTTATACCCCTACCTATTTTATTTAATTATAGAACACTATTTACCCCTTCCCCTTTTAACCCCTATATTTTATGTTTATTTACCCGACCAATCAATTAGACTGGATTTCACAAATAGCCACAAATAAGCAGTGTTTCAATCATAGTCAATAACAAAGTCTTAGCTGCAGAAATAACCCACATTTAAACAATCTTACAAATATAGCCCTAATAAGACTAATTAACCAATTAACCTTTTAATTAATCATAGATTCAGAAAAGACAAAAAGTCAAAATCGTATTGCATTGATAGGCAACATTAAACAGTCTTACAAACATAGCCCTAATTATGACTAAACACTCGATTAACAGGACTTAGAGGAGCAAATTGATAATGGGTTGAATCCAATTAATCAGAACACTCAATCAAAAGTTAGATCTATCAAGTAAGAAACCTAAGTGACTACAAAGCATTTGATTTAACTAGTGACTTAGATCAGAAAAGAGAGCATATAGCATGTGCGTTCACAGTCGACTTTATGTACAAACAAAAGAACCTTGAGCATGCAACAGATTCAGGCTAGCATAAACCGACAAATAATAAAGACAAACGAAGAACAAGTAACACAGTAGAGAAAATTAGGGTTTTTGGGATACTTAGCTTTTTATGTTGGTTTTCTTTATTTTCCTTCTTTCTTTTTCTTTTTTTTTCTTCATTATTCTTTCCGGTTCTTGATTTTCCGGTTGTCCAGAGTCTGAGAGCATTTCTTTGACTGATGGTCTTTCCAACAGACTCCTGGAGTCTTATTTGTGGTTAAAGACTCGTGATTGAAGGACTAGGGTTTGATTTGGGTAGTTTGTGGTTTCGGGGTATCCGCCGGAGTAGGGTTCCCGCGGAATACTTTTTAATATTCGAAGGGTTGGGCTTATATTCGAGGGAAAATAGATGGATAGGGTGAAAGAGGGGCTCAGGGTGGTTCAAGGGTGTTTCTAGTGACTACTGATTCAAAAGTGGTGGTCGCCGGCTAAGGTTGAAGCGACCTGTTTTTTCAAAATTTAAGAGGAAGGAAAGGTTTTTTGGTCAGGGTTATGGTGATGGGATGAAAGAGGATGGAGGGTAGTTCAAGGGTGTTACTGGTGACTGTTGATTCAAAAGTGGTGGTTGCCGGCTAGGGTTCCTGTGACCTATTTTTCAAGATTCGAGGGGAAGGAAAGGTTTTTTGCTGGAACTGAGGTGATGGGGTGAAAGAGGAGGAGGGATAGGTTTAGAGTTGTGAAGGCTGGTCGGAGAAGACAACCAGAAACGAACCACTGGTAGTGTGACGACCCGGCCCGTCGTCATGGGAATTGCCACCCCGTTATGTTGTAAAAACATGTTTTACGATTTTATATCAGTGTTAGAGTCTATCGGGTGAGTTAGGAGTGAATTGGATTGAAAATGAGGCATATAGCCTTTTTGAAGGAAACTTGAATAAGGAAAGTCAACCCGGAGTTGACTATTTGGTTAGAGGGCTCGAAATCGGATTTTGGTGATTCGGTTAGTTCCGGGAGGTGATTTGTGATTTAGGGGAGCGATCGGAATTGAATTTGGAGGCCCGGTGTAGAAATAGGCTTGAATTGGCTAAGGTTGAATTTTGGCGAAATCCGAACGGTAGGTGAGATTTTGATCCGGGAGTCGGAATGGAATTCCGACAGCTGCAGTAGCTCCGTTAGGTGATTTTGGATGTGCCTCCTGCAAAATTTCAGGTCATTCGGACGTCGTTTGGTCGGGTTTTTGATTGAATGTGTAATTTGGAATGTTTTAAGGAATTTAGGCTTGAATTTGATGTGAATTATGGGTTTTGGTGTTATTAGACGTGTTTTGAGGATTGGAGCAAGTTTGAATAAGGTATTAAGATGTGTTGGTGTGTTTGGATGAGGTCCCGGGGGCCTCGGGGTGATTCCGGATGGTTAAAGGGGAGAAAATGTGGAAAATTGCAGGTTTTGAGTCTGTTCTGTTGTTTTCGCTCCTGCGGAAATGGGAGCGCAAGAGCGACTCCGCAGGAGCGGACAACGAGCCACAGAAGCGGAGCCGACCGCTGAAGCGGAGCCTGGTCCGTAGGAGCGGCTTCGCTGGTGCGAGAGGTCGATCGCAGAAGCGGTCTTGAGCCGTCTTGGGAAAATCCGCAGAAGCGGATGTTTGATCGCATAGGCGAGTCCGCTGAAGCGGACTCTTGGTCGTAGAAGCGGATCATTCCGCAGAAGCGGACTAATTTCCGCAGAAGCGGATGCGCAGGGGCGGTCCTTGGATCGTTGGTGCGGAAATGGCCAAAAGGGCTTGGGTTCGCAGAAGCGACCAAAAGGTCGCAGAAGCGGTTCCGCAGGGGCGGAATTTTATCCGCAGAAGCGAAAATCGCTGTGAGTTAAGTGTATCAGAAGTTAGAAAAATTTCAGAAACATTTCACACATTTGGGTCTCGGCTTTAGAGGCGATTTGGGCGATTTTGAAGAGAAATTCAAGGGAAATCATCAGGTAATCAACTATGGACTTAAACTATGGTTAGTATTGGTAATATTATGCAATTATATCATGAAAATGGAGGAATTTGGTGTAATTTATGGAGGATTTAGCCCTAGCCTTGAACTTTAGAAAATCAAGGTTTTGAATGGGCAAATGGAGTCCGAATTTGGTAAAATTGATATGCTTAGACTCGTATCGAGATGAGGATTCCGAATATGTGACTTTCGTAATTTTGCGAGAAGCGTACCGAAAGTCGGGTTTTGACAACTTTGGGAATTTTGATGTAAATTGGGTTATATTGATTGGGTGTTGTCCCATTGGCCTAATTTGTTGTGTTTCTACTATATTTGATCGGATTCTACGCGTGCGGAAGCTTGATTCTCGTGGCAAATAGTGCTTTATTGCGGATTTCTTATCTGCGCTGTCTTACCCTTGTTTATTACCACTGAGTCTGGCAGTACTCATTTTACTCCCTGCACCTTGTGTGCAGATCCAGGTACCTCTCAGCAGTGATCCAGTAGCTGTGCGAGGCGACATCTTTGGGATATACGAGGTAGCTGCAGAGTCCGCAGGACCCGATATTCCTTCCTACGATCTTTTGATTTTGTATTGACATTTCTTTCCGCACTTGGTATTTTTGTAAACCTTATACACTCATGTTTTGTTAGAGGCTCATGACTCTTGACCCTTCGGTCTATGGGAGTTAGTATATTTTGGGACTTGGTCTCCCCGCCGTTGGTATAAGTATTACTATTGTTTCATATTTTGAAATGCTTAAATGGGTTAAAGAGAGCTTCTAGCTCCGTTGTTGATATTGATTGGTCAGGCTGGCTTAGCAATGTGCTGGGCGCCATCACGACCGGATTTGGGGTCGTGACAGGTAGGGTTCCGGTAGCCCAAGTAGAGAGGAAGAGGGAAGACATGGCGGCTAGGGTTTGGGATTAAAAATGAAGTGGTATAAATGAGTGAAGGTGTAACTATGGGTGTAGATATATATTAAAAGTGTGATGGTATCTCTCAGCTGTTGGATCAGACTGGATGAAGGGCTAGGATTCATTGACGTTACACGACGTCGTTTAACTAAGTAAGACCTTCCTTTTTACTAGTTGGATGATTTAGATGAACGGTTGTGATTGTTTCCCACGAATGACGTCGCTGTACTTATATGCAAACTGGTATTCCTAGGTCGTTTGATCAATCAATCAACTTTCCAGATTTAACTTCTTTAAACGGTGCCATTTTGATCCCTTATATGCAGACCGGTTAATTTCCTTTGGGCTTGGTCCGTGTAATGTATCAATTGGGCCACTGATTTGTTGTTTGACCCAAATACTTTGTATTTTGGATTTACTTTGTATTATACCTCATATTTTCTTGTATTTTCATATTATATTATATTATATATATATATATTTTTTTTTTGTATTTTTTTATTACTCCTGTATTTATTATTTTTCTTTTAATTTTTCTGATTTTCTAGAATTTAAGAGTAATTTTCCTATTTTTGGTATTTTCTAATTAACACAAAAAATGTATTTTTTTAATTTTCTTATAAAAACCTACACTAGTATTCATACACAATGATAGTTTCACACAAAAATTATTCTTATATATTTTTTGGACTAATTTGCTTGGGGCAAAAATTACGTGCTCATAGCTGCCCCTCTTTGCTCGGGAACACGCATAGTTTCAGTGTAAAGGTAAGTGAGCAGTAATGAGGGATTTTTGCCCATTCGCATATTCTGTGTGAATCATTTTTTAAAAAGTTTTTGACCGCATCTTGCTTCAAAGATTGCCTACATATCCTGGGCTAAACAGGAATCGGGTTAGTGTAGTTCTGGAATGTCTGGTAGTTGAAACTACTAGAGAGCTGTGACTCTATTGCTGCTACTCGGTATTGCTGCCTGCTAATCTCCTTATTGCACCGTGGTAAACATAAAAAAACTAAGCTAAACTATGCTCTATGATATACAAATCCTAGCTATATCTTCCAATTGGTTCTTGTGTTTCATTTGTATCTTCCGTATCTTTTGATTGTATCCATTCTTCGAGAGAACTCTTGCTTGCAACTTGCTCCAAATGTATTCTCTTATTCTTCAGGTGGGTGGCTGCTTGCAAAACTTGAAAAGTATTCCCTTGTTCTTCAGGTGGGCACCTGGTTGCTATTAAAACAAAGAAAAATTTTCTGCCCCAGTATGGGGCTTAGATATATATATATATCATGCTATTAAATATCAACTTTAAAAAGAAGAATTTCATCTTGAAAAATATTCCATTGTTATCCAGGTGGCCGCCTGATAGCAAAAAAACTTGAAAAATATTCCCTTGTTATCCAGGTGGGCGCCTGATTGCAAAAACTTGAAAAATATTCCCTTGTTATCCAAGTGGGCGTCTGATTGCAAAAACTTGAAAAATAATCCCTTGTTATCCAGGTGGGCGCCTGATTGTAAAAACTTGAAAAATATTCCTTTGTTATCTAGGTGGGCGCCTGATTGTAAAAAACTTGAAAAATATTCCCTTGTTATCCAGGTGGGCGCCTGATTACAAAAAACTTGAAAAATATTCCCTTGTTATCCAGGTGGGCGCCTGATTGCAAAAAAACTTGAAAACTTTTCCCTTGTTATCCAGGTGTGCGCCTGATTGCAAAACACTTGAAAAATATTCCCTTGTTATCCAGGTGGGCGCCTGATTGCAAAGAAAACATGAAAAATATTTCCTTGTTATCCAGGTGGGCTCCTGATTACAAAAAAAATTGAAAAATATTTCCTTGTTATCCAGGTTGGCGCCTGATTGCAAGAACTTGAAAAATATTCCCTTGTTATCCAGGTGGGTGCCTGATTGCAAAAAACAACTTGAAAAATATTCCCTTGTCATCCAGGTGTGTGCCTGATTGCAAAAAATAACTTGAAAAATATTCCCTTGTTATCCAGGTGGGCGCCTGATTGCAAAAAACTTGAAAAATATTCCCTTGTTGTCTAGGTGGGCGCTTGATTGCAAAAAACATGAAAAATATTCCCTTATTATCCAGGTGGGCGCCTGATTGAAAAAACTAAAACAAAGAAAAACTTTCTGCCCCAGTTTGATAACTGGGTGTAATATTTTCAATTTTGAAATAAAAGGTAAAACTTCCCTTATTATCCAGGTGGGTGCCTGATTATTAATTCTTTCATCGTAGATTCCGTCATCCATTGTTGCTTCCTTTTAGATTGCTTTCCCTTATTTTTCAGGTGGGTGCCTGATTTTGCCGAACTTTGCGCTCCCTTATGTGTCCACATTGGTCACTTTCACTTTAGGTAATTAGTAAGAATTTGAATCGTTTGTCCCTGTTCTAATCAATGAACAGCTTGTTAGTATAAAATGGTGGTTAGTCACTAGCATTCTTGTTGACCTTGCTTCCACTTTTGAAATTGCTTCATCTTGCTTTTGTACTGCCTTGCTGTAACTTTTGACTATTTTACAACAATTCGCTGAACCAACTTTCCGTGTGACTCTCTTGTTGTTTCTCCTTTTCTTCTGACTATATGTTTGCCCCCTTGTCCTTTGATAGACCCCAATCTCATTGTGCCATGCAGTTGAGAAGCTGGTAATTAGCTTACAACTTACAATGTCTTGTTGACAGATTTCTAGAAAAGAAAAGTAAAATGCAATGACCCCGAAATTTTGAGGGTAGGAATGTTTTCAAAATAAAACGATGAGACTTATCTGAGTGGGAAAGCTGATTCCTTTGATCATGCCATGAATTCGGGCTAACCGATCTAGTCTGACCAACCAAATCACTTGCCAACTTTATTTCTCTATTCAACAAACCCAAACTTTGCTTGCTTTGCCGCTTTCCTCCCAGAAAATCCTTTCTCACTTTCGCCTTATGGTGCCCATGAGGGTTTTCACCAGTAAGACTCTCTCATTTCATTTCTCTCAGCTCGCGTCACCTTACGGAGCCCGTGAGGGTTTTCACCAATAAGACTCTCTCATTTTTATTTTACTATTTTCTTCATCCTCTGATACCCAAGTGTTGTCCATAACATGCCTTTCTTCACCTATTTGTACTGCCATTTTCTTAAAATATATCAGAATGTCTTTCTTTGGACCGTAATGTGACTTTTGGATGGGTTTTAGAAATAAATATATAAAGGCTCAAATTTTCCTACTTGGGTTTTAAAATTACAACTTTCAGAATCATATTCTCCATAATGATCATAACTTCTGCCCCAGTTTCAATTTTTTGGGGAACCTTAGACTTTCTTTCTGCTATGACTGAACATCGTTGAGGCTGCCTACGTACCCTTTTGGGATCAAGTCAAAACGTAGTTCAGAAAATAAGATCGCTTCACTGTTGCGATGTTTGCTTCTTCCAATTTTCTTCTTTTGCATTTTTCCTCTTCTTTTATTTTTCCATTTTGCACATCTTTCTTCTTTTTTTTTTCTTTTGCCATTTTTCACATCCTTCTTTTTTTCTTTCTCTTTTCTTCCTGTTTTTCTTTTTCATCTTTTACTTTTCTTCTTTACTTTAACATTTCATCATCCCATTTTGTCTTCTTTGTTGATTCCGAAAGAGGGGTATGAATGAACAAAGTAATAAGCCTCAAAGGGATAGCAATGGATAAAGTGTTTGGATAGCAAAATAGAATGCCTTCATCATTTCAATTTCAAAAATATGACAAATACAATTAGATACAAATCATACATATTATCCTTTAACTGCGTCAGAATTGATGGCCATTTCTACGCATTTTTTTTCAATATCTGTCAAATATAGTGCTCCATTGGACAACACCCGAGATACAACAAATGGCCTTTGCCAATTAGGAGCGAACTTCCCTTTTGCTTTCGCCCAATAAGGTAAGATACGCCTCAACACCAATTGTCCGACTACAAATTTTCGTGGACGTACTTTCTTATTATATACTCTAGCCATTCTCTATTGATAAACTGTCCATGGCATACCGCTGCCAGTCTTTTCTCGTCAATTAAACTCAATTGTTCTAACCGGACTTTTACCCATTCATCATCATCAATATTTGCCTCTGCAGTGATTTGAAGGGAGGGTATTTCAACTTCCGCAGGTATCACTACCTCCGTGCCATACACTAATGAATAAGGGGCTGCACCTACCGAAGTGCGAACAGTAGTGCGATATCCCAACAAAGTAAAGGCTAATTTCTCATGCCATTGCCTCGATCCTTCTACCATTTTTCGAAGGATTTTCTTGATATTCTTATTTGCTGTTTCAACTGCTCCATTCGCCTTGAGCCGATAGGGCATAGAATTGCGTTGCATAACTTTAAACCTATGAAGTGTTGTCCATAACATGCCTTTCTTCACCTATTTGTACTGCCATTTTCTTAAAATATATCAGAATGTCTTTCTTTGGACCGTAATGTGACTTTTGGATGGGTTTTAGAAATAAATATATAAAGGCTCAAATTTTCCTACTTGGGTTTTAAAATTACAACTTTCAGAATCATATTCTCCATAATGATCATAACTTCTACCCCAGTTTCAATTTTTTGGGGAACCTTAGACTTTCTTTCTGCTATGACTGAACATCGTTGAGGCTGCCTACGTACCCTTTTGGGATCAAGTCAAAACGTAGTTCAGAAAATAAGATCGCTTCACTGTTGCGATGTTTGCTTCTTCCAATTTTCTTCTTTTGCATTTTTCCTCTTCTTTTATTTTTCCATTTTGCACATCTTTCTTCTTTTTTTTTTCTTTTGCCATTTTTCACATCCTTCTTTTTTTCTTTCTCTTTTCTTCCTGTTTTTCTTTTTCATCTTTTACTTTTCTTCTTTACTTTAACATTTCATCATCCCATTTTGTCTTCTTTGTTGATTCCGAAAGAGGGGTATGAATGAACAAAGTAATAAGCCTCAAAGGGATAGCAATGGATAAAGTGTTTGGATAGCAAAATAGAATGCCTTCATCATTTCAATTTCAAAAATATGACAAATACAATTAGATACAAATCATACATATTATCCTTTAACTGCGTCAGAATTGATGGCCATTTCTACGCATTTTTTTTCAATGTCTGTCAAATATAGTTCTCCATTGGACAACACCCGAGATACAACAAATGGCCTTTGCCAATTAGGAGCGAACTTCCCTTTTGCTTTCGCCCAATAAGGTAAGATACGCCTCAACACCAATTGTCCGACTACAAATTTTCGTGGACGTACTTTCTTATTATATACTCTAGCCATTCTCTGTTGATAAACTGTCCATGGCATACCGCTGCCAGTCTTTTCTCGTTAATTAAACTCAATTGTTCTAACCGGGCTTTTACCCATTCATCATCATCAATCTTTGCCTCTGCAGTGATTCGAAGGGAGGGTGTTTCAACTTTCGCAGGTATCACTACCTCCGTGCCATACACTAATGAATAAGGGGCTGCACCTACCGAAGTGCGAACAGTAGTGCGATATCCCAACAAAGTAAAGGCTAATTTCTCATGCCATTGCCTCGATCCTTCTACCATTTTTCGAAGGATTTTCTTGATATTCTTATTTGCTGTTTCAACTGCTCCATTCGCCTTGAGCCGATAGGGCGTAGAATTGCGTTGCATAACTTTAAACCTATGACATGTCTCTACCATCAGATGACTATTAATGTTGGCTCCAATGTCTGTAATAATCACCATTGGAATTCCGAAACGACAAATGATGTTTGCATGTACAAAGTCCACCACTACCTTCTTGGTTACCACTTTGAATGTCTTTGCCTCTACCTATTTAGTAAAATAGTCAATGTCAACTAGAATAAACCTGTGCCCATTAGATGCTGCTGGCTATATTGGACCACTGACATACATGCGCCAAGCAACAAAAGTCCATGGTTTCGACATCGTATGCAATTCATATGGCGGAGAATCAATCAAATCCCCATCTATGTGGCACTGATGACATTTTCGCACATATCTGATACAATCTCGTTCCATAGCAAGCCAGTAATATCCATCCCTGAGTATTTGCTTTGCTAACACATACCCACTCATGTGGGCTCCACAGGCTCCTACGTGTACCTCAGCCATGATTGTAGCAGCATGTTTTGCATCTATACATCTTAACAAACCCAAATCTGGGGTCCTTTTGTACAAAACGCCTCCACTAAGGAAGAATCCACTCGACAATCGTCTTATGGCTCTTTTCTGATCCCTTGTAGCTTGTGCCGGATATACCCACATTCTAGGATACTCTTTGATATCGTGGAACCATGGTTCGCCATCAAGTTCTCCTTCTACTATATGACAATTAGTGTTCTGATCAAGGACCTGGATTTGTAACGGATACACATAAGCCTTATCCGGGTAGTGTAACATAGATGCTAGAGTAGCGAGAGCATCAACAACTTCATTGTGCATCCTCGGGATATTGTTAAATTCTATGGATTAAAACCGTTGACATAGCTCATGTAGACACTGTAGGTACGGTATGTGTTTCAAATCCTGTATCTCACATTCTCCTTGAATTTGATGTATCAAGAGATCCGAGTCACCCGTGACCAAAATCTCTTGAACACACATGTTTATTGCCATTCTTAATCCCAATATACATGCTTCATATTTGGCCATATTGTTAGTAAAGAAAAAGCGGAGTTGAGCGGTAACAGGGTAATGCTGACCCATTTCTGAAATGAGTACAACTCCAATTCCAACGCCTTTGTTATTAATAGCCCCATCAAAATATAACTTCCAACCTGACTTTTCGTCTTGTTCCAATTCTTCAATATTCATTGCCTCCTCATTAGGAAAATACATTTTCAGTTGCTCATACTCCTCGTCGACTGGATTTTCTGCTAAGTAATCAGCAACTGCTTGTGCTTTCTGTCACACCTCCTTTTTACTTATACCACTTATTAAAACTACACCCCAGGAAGGGATATAATAATAAAAGGGAAGGATTTTTTCCACTTAAAGGACAATCGGAACGAGATATTATTTATTAAGATTTAGAGTTGCCACTCGAGAAAATAATGGTGTCCCAAGTCACCGGTTTAATCCCAAACCGAGGAAATTATGACTTTGTTACAGTCTGCAAATTAGAAACCCGGATAATGAATTCTGCTAACCCGGGAGAAGGTGTTAGACACTCCTGGATTCCATGGTTCTAGCACGATCGCTCAATTGTTGTATTTGTTTTTTATCTGATTTTTCATATGCTTCATTTTCATGCATTATTAATGTTACGCTTTGTCATTTTTTATAAAGAATTGCAACATCGCGAAAACGCATTTCGAGTCACACCGTACTAGTATGCCTGTGACTTTAGTGCATTTCAACTTCGCTGGAACTTGGATTTGGGTCACATAAATATACACCCGTATTAGGAATGTATATTTATTATAAATTGTGCCCTAAGATATCTATGCCTTGTTAATTTGGGAAAGACCGTGGAATTCGCTAAACGGTCCTTCTGGATCTAGAGTTTTAGTTATTATCGTGTGTTTTCATTTTGTAATGAGGCTCGTCCCTTTTCATTTTTAAAGGTTAATCTTATTCGTATACTATATTTTCTAATATTTTTTTTTGCTAATATAGCTATTTGTGAATGATTTACATCATTTTTTATACCACCCTCTTTTTGGGATCAGGCCCTTTATACATTATTGGGCCTGAAATCCTGGCTATCTCACAATAGTGCACCAAGGTGCGACTGGACATCTGGAGCCCAACTAACACTCTTATTTTTGTCCAAAGGCATGAATGCCATATCAATTAGATCTGGGCCTGTATTCATGGCTAGGCCCAAATCATTTACATCTGAAGCAAGTTTAATCATTCTTGATATAACTAATAGAGATATACACACATGTCAATCAGTATCAGAAATTAACTACGCTTGCTAATGCCAATTTATATTTGAATGCTACTGGTTTCAGTATCAGCAATTAACTAAGAATGTTAACAATAGCTTAATTAACTTGTTGCATGTTTAGATACTAGATTGGCAGAATTTGATCTACGAGTTATTTACTGGTTGAACCACTAATTGCAAAATTACTGTATCATTTTTATTTAACTGGAAAAAGTATTCAAATTCTTCAACTAAAAACTCATTCGAATTGGAAATTGAATTTTATTCATACTTTGACTTCTAGTTTACACCATACATTTAAATTTGAACACAGATTTTATAGATAGCCCAGTTTCAACGATGCAAAGAAATTTACATGATATAGAAATCAACTACTCATGCTTTTTCGAATTAATTGATTCTGATTCAAAGCTTAATTAACAAAATATCTAAGTACTAGTATGGTGGGTGCCTGACTACTGCAACTTTCTGTGTTCCCTTGTTATCCATATTGGTTTTAAAGTGATTAGTAAGAATTTGAATCTGTTGTCCCTATTTTAATCAAAGAACAAGTTGTTAGTATAAAATGGTGGTTAGCTGCTGGCATTCTTATTGGCCATGCTCCCACTTCTGAACTTGCTCCGACTTGCTCCGTGAACTTTTTTTGTCTTGCTGTGATTTCCCAGCTGCCTTTCAAACCTTCCGATCCCAATGAACCAATTATTTCTCATGTTACTGTCCTGATGTTTCTTTTTCCTTTTTTCTTGTGAATTTTTCTTCTTTCTCCAACCATCTGATTACCATTGGTCCTTCTTGTCCTTTAATAAGTCCCGATCTCATTGTGCCATACAACTGGGAAGCTGGTAGTTAGCTTTGACTACAAATGTCTTATAGACAAATTTCAAGAAAAATGAAATACAATGACCTCGAAGTTTTGAGGATAGAAGACTCTGAAAAGAGAAGAGTATAGGACTTATCTAAGTGCGAAGGCTGATTCCATTGATCATGCCATGCATTTTGGATTTACCAGCCTAGTTTGTCCAACCAACCGACTA
This sequence comes from Nicotiana noctiflora, assembly GCA_032618575.1. NCBI lineage: Eukaryota > Viridiplantae > Streptophyta > Magnoliopsida > Solanales > Solanaceae > Nicotiana > Nicotiana noctiflora. The sequence continues at coordinate 248,581 of JASVEL010013403.1, forward strand.
TCAATTACCCCATTTGTTGTTCCATATTTCGCAACTTGATCTTCAACAACAACAAAACCTTACTTGCTTTGCCACTTTTCAACCACAAACTTCTTTCACTTGCCCACTTTGGAACTTACTTTCGCCTTACGGTGCCTGTGAGGGTTCTCACCAATAAGACTCTCTCATTTTTATATATCTCAACTCACATCACCTTACGGTGCCCGTGAGGGTTTTCACCAATAAAACTCTCTCATTTTCAGTTTTTTCATTTTTCGGTACACTAGTGACTGGTCAAGTCATTAAACTCAGTCATTTTGATCAACATGGCTGCAAGTGGACTGGGTTTATGGGTTTAAACTGACTACGACCAATGTCGTGGCTACTTCAACCAAAAAAAGGGCGACCCCCTATTCAAACCAAAAGAAGTACCTCACCTCACTTACGAAGAAGTTGTTGGAGCTATTGTCCATTACATGATTCACCTTACCTGCTTGTATTGCCATTTCTTAAAATTGATAAGAAGGTCTTTCTTTGGACCATAATGTGGCTTTTAGATGGGTTTATACATAAGGGTATAGAGGCTCAAAATATTCCGACGTAGGTTCAAAAATTACAACTTTCAAAATCATATTTTCCATAACAAACATAACTTCTGCCCCAGTTTCATTCTCTGGGGATTCTTGGACTTTTCTTCGGTTGTGACTAAACCCCATTGAGGCTGCCTACGTACTCTTTCGGGATCAAGTCAAACATAGTTCGGATCAGAAAATCGCTTCATTGTCGCGAAGTTTCTTTCCTCCCGTTCTTCTTCTTTTCTTTTTTCTTTTCTTTTCTTTTATTCTTTTCTCTTTTCTTTTCTTTTGTTTCTTTTCTTTTTCTTTCTTTTCTTTTTCTTTTCTTTTTTTTCTCTTTTTTTCTTTTCTTTTCTCTTTCTTCTTTTCTTTTCTCCACTTGACTTCCTCGTTCAATCCTTAACTTTGTTGTTGATATAGATCTTTATAGGCCACACTCACTTGCCCCCCAAGGCCTTGCATGTTCTGGAAAAATTGTTCATGACTTTTTACTTTACGGATCATTTCTTCTTGTTTGGGGATGGTTTCTCTTCCTCGGATATGTCAATAAGAGCAGTGTAAGGACAAGAATCATGATGTCGGAAAGTTGGTTCTGGTGGATAGTAATGATTGTCTTGGGTATGGAATAGGGGTTCACTAGAAGACTTATGTAATGTGGCCGGTAGATGAGCCACATACACGGGAGCAACTAGAGATGGTGGTGGTAGGATCTGTTTTGGTGGTGGAGGGGGTGGTGGTGTTTGTGAGGTTGTTGCATAGTATGGTGGGTATGTGGGGTAGGTAAGAGATGAATTTATGGTGGGAGGGTCTTGTGTTTGGACGGGTGGAGGAACAAAAGCAGGATTGGCATGGCATGTGGGTAATGGTTGTCTTTTTGCCCAAGCCTGGTACATTTCGTCCATTTTTTGCTTAAGCTTGTACATTTATTCATTCATGGCATTTAAATTCACCACCTCATCATCCCGAGCCGGGTCAACAATCGTAGCCTCAATCTCTTGGTTAATTACTTTTGTCATATTTTTAGAGCGGATATTGTACGGATGAGTTGCCAGAATTCCAGCTAGCTAAAAACCACATGTTTGGACTCAACAACAACAACGATAGTTAGTGGTTAGGTCATTATAGATCAAATAATTGTACATTGGGAGCACAGACACATTTAAACAATTTTGCTCTGCCATATGCATCATCCCGGCTTTCTCAAATATGACTTTTCATTCATTTTTGTCTTTTCCTTGCTTTGCCAATTCTTTCACTACAGCTTTTCTTTCTCTATTTCATCATCATCATTTTTCATTCATTCATTTTTTCTTTCTCTTTTTATTTTCAATATTCCTTTATGTTTGTGGGATTATTATCGATCCAACAAAACTGCCCATCTCGCAAGTGTTTGAAGAAAAGAAAAACAAAGATTACAAACACAATTTTTTGGGATCTTTCAAATTTATTAATAGCTAGCAACGATTATAAAGATAGACTCTAAATGACAACCAGACTCTGACCCTCTAAACAACTGTTTAAATTGAAATGCAGAATGAAAAATACAGACTCGAATGCTTAACCTAATGCAATATGGACTCAAGAATACATCAAAGATCCTGGTGCCCGCGGGACATTGTTCGGTCTTGCCGCGGGCCTATATGCAAGTCCCTTTTGGAGTCGGTCTAGGTCACCCATTATTTGTTTCACCAATATCATCAATGATGCAAAAAATGTAGTATGAGTCATATCTTCACATATCTGGCACTTTCGAGTGATATAATGAGCAATGTCAAGGATTCTTTCTCTAATCATCCCTTTTTCTGAAGCAACCTTCTAATTTGTTCAGCCCGAGCCTCCAAATTTTGTTGATTATTCTCCTGAAGTTGTTGCAGATCCATCTCTAATTGTGCTAAGGATGTATAACAATGTTCCCTTTTCCATACTGAACTCTTCTACTTGTTTGCTAATTTTTACTTCTGCAGTAATAACCTTTTTCCTCAATCTGGCAACCTCAATATCATGCTCTTCTTTCAGTTGTTAAATCTTGCGGGCCCTTTCTTATGCATTCTTATCCAACTGTCTCCGAACCCCAGCCAGTTCTCTTTTTGCTTTGTCAAGGTCAAAACTATAATCACTCACTTTTTGTCGCAAATTGTCTATTAACTTTGCATCTCGGGCATTTCGGACAGGGGTTTCAGCCGCTATCCTCAATTTTTGAATTTGAGCTCGTAATGCCTCATGTATTTTTAACCAGTTACTTTTTTTCACCCTCGTCAGCTGTTACCTGCACACTGTTTTCGAACTTGAGGTCTTGGACTTGTTTTTCCTGCATGCTAACCTTTGCTCGGTACTCATTTTCTTTGGCCAACCAATCCCATTGCTCTTTTGACATTTCAGCAAATTCTTGGATGTGAGGTCTTTTAGCTGGCCTTTCATGCTCACATTATGTCACGACCCCAATCCGGTAGTGATGGCGCCCAGCACATTGCTAAGCCAGCCTGACCAATCAATAACAAGAACGGAGCTAGAAGCTCGCTTTATTCCATTAAAGCATATCTAATCACGAAGCAACATCGATACAAATAACGAAAACGGGGAACCAAGTCCCAAAATATACCAACTCCCATAGACCGAAGGGTCAAGAGTCATGAGCCTCTAATGAACATAGTGTAATAATGGTTTACAAGATAACAAATGCAGGAAGAAATATCAATACAGAATCCAAAAGACAGTAAGAAGGAATATCGGGTCCTACGGACTCTGCAGCCACCTCGAATATCCACAAATGTCGCCTCGCATAGCTACTGGATCACTGCTGAGAGGTACCTGGATCTGCACACAAGGTGCAGGGAGTAAAATGAGTACTGCCAGACTCAGTGGTAAAAAACATGGGTAAGACAGCGCAGATAAGAAATCCACAATAAAACACTATGTAAAGCTGTAATCAAATACCCTGTCACAGAATCAATATCGACTGTACCTGTACCAACGAGTACCAGCAAAACAGTATAACAGCTAGCAGATGTATCTAAATGTAATGCAATGCATGATATGACCGCTACGACGCGTAGCTCGATCCAATTGGGTACCCGTGCTCACTGTGGGGGTTCAGACTCCGGAGGGGCTCCTACAGCCCAAGCACAATATCAATGCGGCGTGCAGTCCGATCCAACATATATACTGCTGCGGCGTGCAGCCCGATCCACTACCAGTCAGCTAATATGCAAATACAGCCTCGCAGGCTCAAAAGTAGTTTTGAAAACCTTTTTATCATTTTTTAGTTGTTAAACAGTAATACCAAGTTCCAGAGATTGGAAATAGCATGATAACAGAAATAGCTACGGATCGGTAGTAACTAACATGTCAATATGATAAGACAATGATAACGATCCTCGCGGGATCCAATAACTGGCTCACGGCCCACAAGTATACTCAACCACCCAAGAAGGGGGTTCAACGGCTCAAGAGTAGCCAATATCACAGTATAATATGCAACCATCCGAGAAGGAGGTTCGACGGCTCAAGAATAGCATAATATCATAACACAATATCAGCAAGTCGGACTAAGCCATAGTCCCCAATCACAATCGACCCCGCACTCACATGAGAGTACGTGTCTCGCCGCTATATAGCGTCACAAAGTGGTATACCGGGGTTTCGAACCCGCTGGTCATCACCCACATCTATTACTCACCTCAATACGGCGCGACGACTACTCCGCGATGCCCTTGCCATGAGAATCAAGCTCCGCACGCATAGAATCTGATCAAATACAGTAGAAACACAACAAATTAGGCCAATGGAACGACACCCAATCAATACAACTCAAATTACATCAAAATTCCCAAAGTTGTCAAAACCCGACTTTCGGTACACTTCTCGAAAAATTACAAAAGTCACATATTCGGAATCCTCATCTCGATGCGAGTCTAGGTATATAAAATTTACCAAAATCGGACTCCATTTGCCCAGTCAAATCAGTGTTTTTCTTCAATTTAGGCCTAGGGCTCAAACCCACATTTAATCTTCCGTTTACAGGGATTTAACCAAAGATTTCATGTTAAAATGATGTAATTAAGCCACAAAACTTACCTCCAACGAAACCCCGATGATTTCCCAGCAATCTCCCATCAATTTCTCCTCTTGGAACTCAAAAATGGAGGTTTTGGGTATTAAACCCGTGACTGACCAGTTCTGGTTTTAACTTCACTGCCAGCCTATTTTCTTCATCTCGTTCGCGACGCCTCTCATGCGAACGCGATGCCTTTTTCCTCTTCTTCATCGCGAACGCGACACTCCTTCATGCGTCCGCGAAGGTCAACTTCCCACCCTCCGGATTTTTCCTCTACGCGAACGCGTAGTCTCTCACGCGAACGCGTGGCTTCACCTAATCCTTCTTCGCGATCACGGCCTGACTCCACGCGAACGCGATGCGTTCCAACTCCCTTATTTGCGAACGCGTTACCATCCCTCGCGAATGCGATGGTCACCCGGCCCCAGCCTACGCGAACGCGGCATAGCCCTCGCGAACGCGAAGGCTAAAATTTCGCCCAGTGATCTGCAATTTACAGCAGACCATTTCTTGCTTCCAAATGCCGGATGATGGTCCGGATCCACCCCGAGGCCCCCGGTACCCCAATAAAAACCACCAATATACCCCAAAACACGATACGAACTTGTTCCAATCATAAAAACACCATACTAAACATCAAAATCACCAATTACACACGGATTCAAGCCTAAGTTTCTTCAAAACTTCCGAATTACACATTCTATCAAAAACCCGACAAAACGACGTCCGAATGACCTAAAATTTCGCAGGCACATCCAAAATCACCTAACGGAGCTACTGCAACTGTCGGAATTCCATTCCGACCCCCGGATCAAAATCTCACCTACCGTTCGGATTTCGCCAAAATTCAACCTTAGCCAATTCAAGTCTATTTCTACATCGGGCCTCCAAATTCAATTCCGATCGCTCCCCTAAGTCACAAATCACCTCCCGGAACTAACCAAATCATCAGAATTCAATTCCGAGCCCTCTAACTAAATAGTCAACTCCGGGTTGACTTTCCATATTCAAGTTTCCTTCAAAAAGGCTATATGCCTCATTTTCAATCCAAATTACTCCTAACTCACCCGATAGACTCTAACACTGATATAAAAGCATAAAACATGATTTTACAACATAACGGGGTGGTAATTCCCGTGACGACGGGCCGGGTCGTCACATTCTCCCCTCTTAAGCAAACGCTCGTCCTCGAGCGGGTCAAGAAACATACCTGAAGTCTCAAACAAGTGAGGATATCTGCTCCGCATCTCCCGCTCGATCTCCCAAGTGGCCTCCTCCACGGGTCGACCTCTCCACCGAACCTTAACTGATGCAATCTCCTTAGACCTCAATTTTCTCACCTGACGACCCAAAATAGCAATAGGCTCCACATCATAGGATAAATCATCATCAAGTTGAATGGTACTGTAGTCTAATACATGAGACGAATCTCCAATGTACTTCCGGAGCATAGACACATGGAATACTGGATGAACGCTAGATAAGCTGGGCGGCAAGGCCAACTCATATGCCACCTCTCCAACTTTCCTAAGTATCTCAAAAGGACCAATGTACCCGGGACTCAACTTTCCTTTCTTCCCAAACCTCATGACACCCTTCATAGGTGAAACCTTCAACAATACTCTGTCACCAACCATGAAAGACAACTCTCGAACTCTATGGTCCGCATAACTCTTCCGACGAGACTGTGCTGTACGAAGCCTCTACTGGATCAACTTTGCTCTATCCAGAGCATCCTGGACTAACTCAGTCCCTATCAATCTATCCTCACCAGGCTCAAACCATCCCACGGGGGATCTACACTGTCTGCCATACAATGCCTCATACGGGGCCATCTGAATACTCGACTGATAACTGTTGTTGTAGGCAAACTTAGCAAGTGGTAAGAACTCATCCCACGAACCACCAACGTCAATTACACATGCTCGCAACATATCCTCTAGGATCTGAATAGTGCGCTCAGACTGCCCATCCATCTGGGGGTGAAATGATGTACTCAACTCAACCCGCGTACCCATCTCTCGCTGAAATGCTCTCCAAAACTGAGAAGTGAACTGGGTACCCCTGTCGGATATGATAGACACTGGGACCCCATGAAACCGGACAATCTCTCGAATAAAGATTGCTGCCAACCGCTCCGATGAGTAGTTAGTACACACAGGAATGAAGTGAGCTGACTTGGTCAGCCTATCCACAAGCACCCAAACAAAATCAAACTTCCTCGCTGTCCGAGGGAGTCCAGTAACAAAGTCCATAGTGATCCTCTCCCATTTCCACTCAGGAATATCAATGCGCTGAAATACACCACCGGGCCTCTAATGCTCGTATTTAACCTGTTGACAGTTGAGGCACCGTGCTACATGTCCTGACAATGTCCATTTTCATCTTTCTCCACCAATAGTGATGTTTCAAATCTTGATACATCTTCGCGGCTCCTGGATGGATGGAATACCGCGAGCTATGGGCCTCATCCAGAATCAACTCACGAAGGCCATCAACATTGGGCACACATATCCGGCCCTGCATCCTCAATACGTCGTCACTATCAATGGCGACATCTCTAGCATCATCATGCTGAACTCTGTGCCTAAGGACAACCAAATGTGGATCATCATACTGGCGCTCACGAATACGATCATATAGAGATGGCCGAGATACAACACAAGCCAATACCCGGCTGGGCTCCGAAATATCTAACCTCAGTAACCGATTGGCTAGCACCTGAACATTATAAGCAAATGGCCTCTCCTCAGCTTGAATATATGCCAAGCTCCCCATACTGACCGCCTTCCGGCTCAAAGCATCGGCCACCACATTTTTTTCCCCGGATAATATAAAATAGTAATGTCATAATCCTTCAGCAACTCAAGCCATCTCCGCTGTCTCAAATTAAGGTCTTTCTGTTTGAACAAGTGTTGGAGACTACGATGGTCGGTATACACCTCACAAGACACACCGTACAAATAGTGCCTCCAAATCTTCAAGGCATGAACAATGGTGGCTAGCTCCAAATCATGAACAGGATAGTTCTTCTCATGTGGCTTCAACTGCCGAGAAGCATAAGCAATTACCTTACCTTCCCGCATCAACACACAACCTATCCCCACTCTCGAGGCATCACAATAAACAGTATATGAACATGAAGCTGATGGCAATACTAACACTGGAGCTGTGGTCAAAGCTGTCTTGAGCTTCTGAAAGCTCTCCTCGCACTCATCCGACCACACGAATGGTGCACCCTTCTAAGTCAATTTGGTCAATGAAGAAGCAATGGATGAAAATCCCTGAACAAACCGGCGATAATATCCCGCCAAGCCAAGAAAACTCCTGATCTCTGTAGCTGTGGACGGTCTAGGCCAACTCTGCACCGCCTCTATCTTCTTCGGATCAACCTGAATACCATCACGAGACACCACATGTCCCCGAAATGCTACGGACTCGAGCCAAAACTCGCACTTGGAGAATTTAGCATATAGCTTCTCCTCCCTCAATCTCTGCAACACAATACTCAAATGCCGAGCATGCTCCTCCTGACTACGGGAGTAGACTAGAATGTCATCAATGAACACAATCACAAATGAATCCAAATAGGGCCTGAACACACTGTTCATCAGATGCATAAATGCTGCTGGGGCGTTGGTCAGCCGAAAAGACATCACAAGGAACTCATAATGACCATATCGGGTCCTGAATGCGGTCTTCATAATATCCGAGTCCCTGATCTTCAGCTGATGATAGCCTGAACGGAGATCAATCTTAGAAAACACTCTCGCACCCTATAACTGATCAAACAAATCATCAATGCGCGATAGATGGTACTTGTTCTTCACTGTCACTTTGTTCAATTGCCTATAATCAATACACATCCGCATGGAACCACTTTTCTTTTTAACAAACAACACCGGTGCACCCCACGGGGACATACTAGGGCGGATGAAACCCTTATCCAGAAGCTCATGAAGCTACTCTTTCAGTTCTTTCAACTCAGCTGGTACCATCCGGTAAGGAGGAATGGATATGGGCTGAGTGCCCGGCACCAAGTCAATGCCAAAATCAATATCCCTATCCGGCGGCATGCCCGGCAGGTCTGAGGGGAATGCATCTGGAAAATTCCTCACAACAGGTACATAATCAATGCTAGGAGACTCAGCTCCCACATCTTTCACAAAAGCCAAGTACGATAAACACCCTTTTTCAACCATCTTCTGAGCTTTTAAGAACGAAATAACACGGCTAGGGACAAAATCAGTCGAACCCAGCCACTCAATCTGAGAAATATGAGGAATGGCCAACGTAATTGTCTTAGCATGACAGTCCAATATAGCGTGGTACGGAGACAACCAGTCCATATCCAATATAACATCAAAGTCCACCATCCCCAACAATAAAGAATCTGCCTGAGTCTCCAGGCCCCCAAAAGATATGACACAGGATCTATAGACATGATCCATAATGATCGTATCACCCACGGGGGTGGATACATGAACAGGTGAATCAAGACTACTACGAGTCGCACCCAAGTGATGTGCAAAGTAAGAGGACACGTAAAAATATGTGGACCCTGGATCAAATAGAACAGAGGCATCTCTATGACAGACAGAAATGATACCTGTAATCACTGCATTGGAGGCAACTGCATCACGCCTGTCAGGAAGTGCATAGAACCGTGCCTAGCCTCCACCAGATCTCTCCTCGCCCCTAGGGCGACCACGAGAAGACTGACCTCCACCTCTACTAGACTGAGATGGTGCTGAAGATGAGGGCTGATCCCTCTGCTGAGTCCTGTCCCTACGGAGTCGAGGGCCCTGTCTCCTCATGTGGCCAAACTCACCACACTCATAACATGCACCTGGTGCTGGAGAAGGGGACTGAAGAGAACGCGTCACCGCAGACGAACCCTGGGCTGAAGAAGTAGGTGTTGTACTCCGAGCTGGGAGGGCACTAAGTGAAGACTGGCCCTACTGGAATCCCTGGCAGCCACGACCAGAAGAAGAAGTTCCGCTCTACTCAGGGCGGCCTGACTGAGAAGGTCTAGATGAGTGACATCTGCCCTGCTGAAACTGCCTTCTAGATGGAACATCGATAAAGCTACCAGAACCTTGAGGCCCTCTTGGCCTCCCACTCCTCTCTCTCTCGGCGATGATCCGCCTCAATGGAACGTGCCATATCAACAACCTGCTCAAATGATGATGACAAAACTCTCTCTCGGTCATAAGAATGCGGATAGAGTAGTTGAGGCCATCAATGAACCTCTTGATCCTCTCCCTATCATTAAGGATCATCCATGTGGCATGCCTAGCCAACTGTGTGAATCCGAGCTCATACTGGGTCACAGACATGTCGCCCTGAACCAACCACTCGAACTGGCGATGTAGCTCCTCGCGACGAGACTGAGGTACATATTTCTCTAGAAAGAGAGTAGAGAACTGCTGCCATGTGAGAGGTGCTGCTCCCGCAGGCCTACGCCTCTCAAACTCTTCCCACCAATCAAATGCGGGACCAGTGAACCTGAAATGTAGTAAATGAAACTCCGCTGGACTCGAGAATACCAGCCGTACGCAGCATCTTCTGACACTTATCCAAGAAACCCCGGGCATCCTTGCCCTCAACGCCACCGAAATGGGGTGGTCGAAGTCTACCAAACCTCTCGAAGACGACGCCGCTCGTCGTCGGGCATAGCCTCGAACCATATGCTCTGGAGCCGGAGCCGGTGCAGCCGGAGGAATAACCGGTGCAACCACCGAGCGGGGACCGCCTGCGGCTTCGAAGTCCCCGAACAACCGGCTCCGGTGTGCGAGCCGCAGGGGTCCGCCGACCACCCCCTGTCTGAGATGTCGCTACGGTAGCGGTAGCTGAAACTACTCGAGCCAAACCGGAACACACCGATAATATCCGAGCAAGCAGTCTCCTAAAGACCACGAATAGCAATAGATACGGTCCGGTCCCGAACCGGGACCGCTGGAGCATCAACCACTAGGGGTTGCTCCTGAACCGGTACAACGGGCGGGTCAGCCGGCATCGCCTCGGCCGCCCTACCTCTACCTCTAGCACGACCGCGCCCACGACCTCTAGCAGGTGGCAATGGAGGTCGTCCACCTCGTCCCGATGCTCGCGTTCTCGCCATCTACGAGAGAATAGAATATAGAAGTTCAGTTCTCAGAACAACAAGATCGCACGACAGAGTTCAAGAAAAGTGAAGTTTTCCTAAAGGTTCGCAGCCTCCCGAGGATAAGTACAGGCGTCCCCGTACCGATCCACAAGACTCTACTAACCGGCTCAAGACTCATGAGGCCTAGTAAACCTAGGCTCTGATACCAACTTGTCAGGACCCCAATCCGGTCGTGATGGCGCCCAGCACATTGCTAAGCCAGCCTAACCAATCAATAACAAGAACGGAGCTAGAAGCTCGCTTTATCCCATTAAAGCATATCTAATCACGAAGCAACAACGATACATATAACGAAAACGGGGAACCAAGTCCCAAAATATACCAACTCCTATAGACCGAAGGGTCAAGAGTCATGAGCCTCTAATGAACATAGTGTAATAATGGTTTACAAGATACCAAATGCGGGAAGAAATATCAATACAGAATCAAAAGACAGTAAGAAGGAATATCGGGTCCTGCGGACTCTGCAGCTACCTCGAATATCCTACAGATGTCGCCTCGAATAGCTACCGGATCACTGCTGAGAGGTACCTGGATCTGCACACAAGGTGCAGGGAGTAAAATGAGTACTGCCAGACTCAGTGGTAATAAACAGGGGCAAGACAGCGCAGTTAAGAAATCCGCAATAAAGTACTATGTAAAGTTGTAATCAAATACCCTGTCACAGAATCAATATCGATTGTACCTGTACCAACGAGTACCAACAAAACAGTATAACAGCTAGCAAATATATCTAAATGTGATGCAATGCATGATATGACCGCTACGGCGCGTAGCCCGATTCAATTGGGTACCCGTGCTCACTGTGGGGGTTCAGACTCCGAAGGGGCTCCTACAGCCCAAGCACAATATCACTGCGACATGCAGTCCGATCCAACATATATACCGCTGCGGCGCGCAGCCCGATCCACTACCAGTCAGCTAATATGCAAATACAGCCTCGCAGGCTCAAAAGTAGATTTGAAAACATGTTTTATCATTTTTCAGTTGATAACAGTAATATCAAGTTCCAGAGATTGGAAATAGCATGATAACAGAAATAGCTACGGACCGGTAGTAACTAACATGTCAATATGATAAGACAATGATAACGATCCTCGCGGGATCCAATAACTGGCTCACGGCCCACAAGTATACTCAACCACCCAAGAAGGGGGTTCAACGGCTCAAGAGTAGCCAATATCACAGTATAACATGCAACCATCCGAGAAGGAGGTTCGACGGCTCAAGAATAGCCTAATATCATAACACAATATCAGCAAGTCGGACTAAGCCATAGTCCCCAATCACAATCGACCCCGCACTCACATGAGAGTACGTGTCTCGCCGCTATATAGCGTCACAAAGTGGTATACCGGGGTTTCGAACCCGCTGGTCATCACCCACATCTATTACTCACCTCAATACGGCGCGACGACTACTCCGTAATGCCCTTGCCACGAGAATCAAGCTCCGCGCGCGTAGAATGTGATCAAATACGGTAGAAACACAACAAATTAGGCCAATGGAACGACACCCAATCAATACAACTCAATTTACATCAAAATTCCCAAAGTTGTCAAAACCCGACTTTCGGTACACTTCTCGAAAAATTACAAAAGTCACATATTCGGAATCCTTATCTCGATACGAGTCTAGGTATATAAAATTTACAAAAAGCGGACTCCATTTGCCCACTCAAATCAGTGTTTTTCTTCAATTTAGGCCTAGGGCTCAAACCCACCTTTAATCTTCCATTTACAGGGATTTAACCAAAGATTTCATGTTAAAATGATGTAATTAAGCTACAAAACTTACCTCCAATGAAACCCCAATGATTTCCCAGCAATCTCCCGTCAATTTCTCCTCTTGGAACTCAAAAATGGAGGTTTTGGGAATTAAATCTGTGACTGACCAATTCTGGTTTTAACTTCACTGCCAGCCTATTTTCTTCATCGTGTTCGCGACGCCTCTCACGCGAACGCGATGCCTTTTCCTCTTCTTCATCGCGAACGCGACACTCCTTCATGCGTCCGCGAAGGTCAACTTCCCACCCTCCGGATTTTTCCTCTACGCGAACGCGTAGTCTCTCACGCGAACGCGTGGCTTCACCTAATCCTTCTTCGCGATCACGGCCTGACTCCACGCGAACGCGATGCATTCCAACTCCCTTATTCGCGAACGCGTTACCATCCCTCGCGAACGCGATGGTCACCCGGCCCCAGCCTACGCGAACGCGGCATAGCCCTCGCGAACACGAATGCTAAAATTTCGCCCAGTGATCTGCAATTTACAGCAGACCATTTCTTGCTTCCAAATGTCGGATGATGGTCCGGATCCACCCCGAGGCCCCGGGACCCCAACGAAAACCACCAACATACCCCAAAACACGATACGAACTTGTTCCAATCATAAAAACACCATCCTAAACATCAAAATCACCAATTACACACGGATTCAAGCCTAAGTTTCTTCAAAACTTCCGAATTACACATTCTATCAAAAACCCGACCAAACGACGTCCGAATGACCTGAAATTTTGCGGACATATCCAAAATCACATAACAAAGCTACAGAAATTGTCGGAATTCCATTCCGACCCCCGGATCAAAATCTCACCTACCGTTCGGATTTTGCCAAAATTCAACCTTAGCCAATTCAAGCCTAAAACTACACCGCGCCTCCAAATTCAATTCTGATCACTCCCCTAAGTCACAAATCACCTCCCGGAACTAACCGAATCATCAGAATTTGATTTCAAGCCCTCTAAATAAATAGTCAACTCCAGGTTGACTTTCCATATTCAAGTTTCCTTCAAAAAGTCTATATGCCTCATTTTCAATCCAAATCACTCCTAACTCACCCGATAGACTCTAACACTGATATAAAAGCATAAAACATGAAGTTACAACATAACGGGGTGGTAATTCCCGTGATGACGGGCCGGGTCATCACACATTATATCCTATACCAGACAAAATAGCCAGGTGACACTTCGCCTTTAGCCCGATCCCTCACACAAGTATCTAATTTTAAGCATTGGCATTCATTCCAAATTTGACGGACTATTGCTTCAAGGAATTGTCCGTCGGGACTAATCTCAATTACTTGAGTGCTGAGGTCTCTATCTTTTGGTACTATCTAGTATCTTCCGAGTTGTCATAAGACTCGATATGGAGCATAGGGTTGAATACTTTTAAGCCCCATTAAGAGAAAATGCGACCCCTCTGCCGGCATGTATATGATTCATTAACGGGTAGCCACCCGAGTGTCCATTCTATTCGACTAGCAGTAAGAGATCAGAAGTCTGTTGTCCAACCCTTAAATCCTTCTGGCAGTTTTACCCCTTTAATCCTCGTGTAGAATTCTTCAATGCATGTCTTTTCTAGAGACCCATATCCCAAAAATTGAGGATGGTGGCACAAGTGTTCGATCATCCACATTTGTAATAACAAATCGCATCCTTCGAAGAAATATAGTCCAGCTTTACAAGCTGCAAGGGCACGAAAGATATCAGCAAACACAATAAGTGCCAAAGAGCTATTATCTTGAGTGAGGAGAGCACTGACAATTCCGGCTATGCTTATATCAATGTTCCCATCTTTCCTTGGAAACACTATCATACCCAAAAAAGCTACAATGAAAGCAAAACGTCTATGTTCCTCCCATTTTGCACGGTTTTCATTGCTACAAATCTTGTTTCCCAGGTTGTTGAAGCATTCGATATGAGCATATCTATGATATATGAAATTCATAGTACAAAAGCCATTCGCCAAATCTTCATTGTGAACACTTCGGGCTATTTTCATGGAGTCTAGAAATCTGTGAGCGGTCACAGCTCTTGGAGAAACTGGGTATTTGTCCTTCAGAGGAACCTCATCTTTCCTAATGTAACTGGAAACTTCCTCTAATGTTGGGGTAAGCTCGAAGTATAAAAAATGAAATACATTGTGTGCCGGATCCCAACAAGTAACTAAGGCTCTGATGATATCTCCTCGAGGCACAATATTAAGTAACCCAGTAAGACCTTTCAAATATTTCTTGACTTCGTCTTGTCCATGTTTACCCAGATCATTCCACCATAGACGTAACTCCAAAGGGATTTTATTCATGATTGAAAAAGGTTCATTTTGAATCGTGCTCATCCTGCACATTTATTACGGTGATTTTAATCACTTATTATGACCTAAAAATAAAAGACAATATATATTCTTTACAATTCAAATTTCAAAAATAAAGCTCAATTTTTCAAATACGGCCTTTCAGCACTTCAAATGAATATTTTAAGGTTGTGCCCGCTGATATTGGGGAATGACTCAAAAAGTGGTAATTTTTGCATAAACATCCTTCTAGCGCCCTTTCGGGACATTCGACTATTTTTGATAAAATGGCATCACTTGATTCATGAATAAATTTGATACTTTTTGGCTATTTACACAGAAGAGATGGTTGGACCCGTTAAGGGTTGCCTAATTATCACGCCCCGAAAGACTAGAATCAAACAGGCATAGTTCGGTCAAACCATTTTTTTTCTTTTCTAATTTTTTGGCAAAATTGAATATCAAAACTATTTGTAAAGACAAAATTTTCTATTTTCATTGGCAAATCCAATTATATTTTCTTTAATTTTTGAAAACAAAATGAAATAAAAAAATTTATATTTATTTCCATAACCCAAAAACAAATTACTAAAAATCAATAATTTTCTTATTTTTAAATCTCTTCACAAAATTTTGGTAGAGTTTCGACAGCATTTGAGTATCGGTTTTTTTTTTCTAAAATCAACAATTATTATTTTCTCTTTTCTTTTCTCTCAATTTTACAAAAATTTCTTTTCTCTCCCTTCTTTTCTTAACCAGTCAGCATGATGGTCCGAGAAAAATAAATGCAACTCATAATCATGATCTTTTCAAATTTGGTTACCTGTCCTAGACGGACCCAACCCCTGTGTTGATTCCCCTAAATTATATATGATGCAAATAAACGTCCCGATTTCTAGGTTCAATAATTGGTTATTTGGTCTAGACTGTGTACCCGAGCGGACAACTCGAGTTAAGGGGGTTACGTAATAGGAACCCGCAGGATCGTCCGACTTAGTAACTTGTTCGGCCTTTTTTCTTATTTTGGGTATGACACTAATAGAATGGGGAGCCTCAACTAGTAAGCACATCCTCGTAGGTAAGAAAAGAAGGGTTTTCGGCATAATTTATATACAATTCAAATAATATCAAAGATATAAAACATTTAGCACATTAATCATGAACATATGGGGAAATCAGATATAAAAAAATACAACAATTTTAACTGAGCTCGAATTCTTAAACCATGAACTAAAGTTCTAGGTTTCTTGTTCCCAGCAGAGTCGCCAGAACTGTCACACCTCCTTTTTACACTTACACCTGTGAAGGACATAATAAAGGAGTTTTTCCATTTTAAGGACAATCGGAACGGGATTTATAATATTTATTTCAGAGTCGCCACTTGGGATATTAATGGTGTCCCAAGTCACCGCTTGAATCCCGAACCGTGGAAATATGACTGTTAATAGTCTGTGAACCAGAAATCCGGATAAGGAATTCTGTTAACTTGGGAGAAGGTGTTAGGCATTCCCTGATTCCGTAGTTCTAGCACGGTCGCTCAACTGTTCTATTTGATTTTATCAGATTTTTATACATGTTCTACTGTTATGTGCCTTTTTTTAATGGACCACTTTTATTATTATTTCTTAGAAGAATTGCAACATCGTGAAAATATATCTTGAACCACGTCGTACCAGTACGCCCATGATTTTTGACACATTTCGACTTTGTTGAGATTTAGATTTGGGTCACATAAATGCACCCATATTTAGGAATATAATTTTTAATAAAATCGTGCCTAAAGAGTCTAACGCGTAAATTATCTTTGGGAAAAAACGTGAAATTCGCTAAATGGTTCACCCGAATTCTAAGTATTTTAAAACCTATATTTTGGGCCCTGCAATTTTGTATTTCCTTTGGCAAGGCTTGGCTCATTATTTTAAAAGCCAATCCTAAAACAAACTAAGATTTTCTATTTATTTGTCTTTAGAAGATAGAAAATTACTAATGAATTAATATTAAGACTCTGGCTTAGATTTCAATCCGGGCCCAAACTAAAGGAAGAATCCTTTTAATTTAAACCCATTATCTAACTCATAACCCAAGCTTTTATCATTACCAAAAACACTTCAATTGATCTACATTGTCCCGTCCTTTTGGGCTTTTAAAATGGCTCCGGGAGAGCCCATGGCATAGACGTACGTGAAGGAAGACTGGACAGGGCCTGAATTTGAGCAATAATTGGACCTTTGGCTTCAAAATGAGCCCAGGTCTCCAAATGAAGAAATATGTATAGGCTGGTAGCCTCTTGATATTAACACAAACAATATTAAAAAATTTATTAAATTGAAATAGAGAAATGGCTTATAATTACTCGCGCTAACAGAAAGTTGATTGTTTGTATTCTAACTTCCCATTCTAAAGTTATTTTTTACAGGTTTTTGCTATGTTTCCAAGCATTAACAGGATGGAACTTTAAACTGGACAAACAATTTATTACACACTCTACATACCATTTGCTTTCAAACTAATTACAACTATAATCAACTTCAACTAGCAAATAAGTCAGTATTCAAATAGTTCATGAATTCAAAATGAATTATTACAGACCTGTTCGATTAAGATTTTATAAGGACAAAAGTAAACTAACTAAAGTCACTAAAAGTGCTCATATGCAGCTGATTTTGTTCGTAACCATTAGTATACGGATTTATACTATATAATCCTCAATACTAATTTACAAACAACTGCAGAGTAACAATTGACCTAGTGTATACTCGAATCATAAATAACAGTCCATATTTAGTCCAGTTTGATTATGATGGTTAACTACTAAAAACGAATTTAACTAAGCTAAATACATGTTGATAACATTAATTCAATCAGTAATTGATTGATTCCAATTTCTCCTTCTCAAAATACACGTACAACATCACAGTTTAGGAAATGGTACCTGGAAATTGTAATGTAAAAGGAAAGGAAAGGTCATCAGCAATTTTGCAACAACTTGAACCTAGAAAATAGAGTACTCAACCCAGGAATGTTAAAACCAAGCAGAACTTCACAAATTCACTTCAACACAAAACCAGCTCAAACAAATGTGTGCAGATAGGCCAAAATCAACAGAAAACACTCCAGAAGTATACTTGAACAACCAATTGCAACTTGAAATCAGCCAGCCCACTTTAAGCTACTCAAAATCACCACAACATAAATTAAAGAAAACTTGACTACCAATTAAACTTGAAATCAAAATGTAATCAACAATGAAACAGTAATAATTTTTTTTTTTGAATTCTTCTATTGGATTTCTGTTTTTTTTTTCTGTGTAGTACTAAGATCTAGAAGAAGATGTTTGAACTTTTTAAGATTTGGAATTTAAAAAAATGCAGGATCAGATTAGTAAAGAGGCTTTTTGGAGCAATTTTTGTGTTGTAAAAGTTTAGGAAATTTTCATATCTCTAAACTTGTTATTCAAGGCATTGGGTATGTCTTTTATAGGCAAAGAGAATGAGCAGAATGTTCTTGACCTTCTATTCATTTTTACCCCTTTTTAATTTCCAAAATTTACATATTAACCCTAAAGTTATGACTTTCTCCCCAAGTTACAGCCCTAAGTTTTGCTAAAACTTACACCAAGACCCCTTCTAGAAGGATCTAGGGGGGATTTTGTTTTTTTCTACAATTAAAATCCCTAAACCACCCTTACCTCACTTCAATATTTACTAAATCTGGTTAAACTACCATTTCCCATGCCTATACTACCCCTGAAACCCCCAGGAATTATCAACCAGACCCAACCCTATCAATTAAACCCCCAATCATTTACCTTGGTTGCTTTAACTATGGTTAGTGTAAGAATAGAGTATTCAGATATATCCAACTTAATTAAACTAAGCCTAAAAATTACTCGAAAACAAATACTGAACTAAGGGATGATTACTAACTAAACTAGACTAATTATCCTAACAAATAGCATCAATACACGATCAAGATCAAATAATGCCCAAACAAATCAATAATCAGACTATCAAGATTAAGAGAACATATTCCAAAGACAATATCAGACTAATGACCTTCAATCATACATGAAGGCAATACGAACAAACTATACCAGAAGAAGAGCAAACATGCTGACATTGAATCAAAACTAACAGAAAATATGATTGAACTATAACTAATTAATTAACCCAATATTCAAACATTAAAACTATCATAAATAAAGGAAAATCAGATCGGCCAAAAATAAAAAATAGCGTAGCACACAAAACAACTAGTAACAAGAGCATGAATTAACTAAAAGATAAAAATCAAGGAAGGAATTTACTGACCTATGCTTCATCCTAGACTGAAAATTGGAACTAAATTTTAATTAATATTACAGGTTTATTTATCAAAACGAACTTATAAAATTAATAAAAATCTAAATTATATGAAATTTCACACAAACTAAAATTTGAAAAACCCTAGATCAGATATTAGGGATGACCTAGTGAGATTCAAGGGTTTTTGGCTTGGGGTTCGAGATGAGGGAGGTCAGGGGACTGTATGGTGTTGATTTAGGAAGAATTGGATGAACTAAGGTTTTCATCGGTTTTTAGATCTGAAATTTGAGAAGTTGGGTTGGTTTTTGAGAGAAGATGATGATGGATGTGGAACGGGGAGGAGGAAAAGAGCATGTCGTGAAAATTTGGGGTCCATCGGAGCATCGCCACCGGCGGAGGAGATTTTCGAGCAGCGGCGGACGGTGGCTTAACGGTGGAAATGTGGTGGGGTATGGTAGAGAAGGGTGGACAGCAAAGGATTAAGGTATGGGGTGACGGTGGTGTTGAGTTTGTACGAGGATGATCATTTTTGTCTTAGGGTTAAACGCAAATTTCGGACATATTTATTAAGTGGCCTTGAATGAATTCCAACAGTAGGATGATGATCAATGGATGGCCGGGATTAAACGATATCGTTTTTACATAGAGGGGCTGGACCGGGTGGGAACTAAACAAACTGGGTTGGGGCATAGTCTGATTTGGGATGGTGGGTGTGGGTTGTGTAAAATTAAAGGGGATTTGGGCTGGAATTTTTGTGAAAATGGCCCAAACATGGCGAGCCTTCTCAATTATTCAAATATATATATATATATATATATATATATATATATATATATATATATATATATATATATATACATATATATATATATATATATAATTTTATCGTGTACACTAAAAGACCCAAATCAAATATAAAATTATCCTAGTTAATTTCCAAAATTACTAATTCCTAACTTAAAAGAAAATTAAAATATGACATGTAGAATTAAAAAAGATAAAAGGGCTATTTTTGTTATTTTCTTTATATTTTATCCTAAAAATAAATTAATTCTTAACTAATCCTAAAATACGGAGTTAAATCCTAAATGCAAATGCCAAAATGTATATTCTTTTGTATTTTTTTCATATGATTAAAAATGCACAAGTAAAATACTACAATTACCAGAAAATGCCACAAAATTCACAAGAAATTGTAAAGAAATTATTTTGTTTGAATTTTTGGGAATTATTTGCTTAGGGAAAAAATCATGTGCTCACAACCTATAGGCATGATATCTACTAATTTCATAAACAAAGGAAGAAAAAGTTGATTGCAGGTTGATTTAGGTAAGAAGAAAGTTGCCAGTAAAAAACAAATGAGCACAGGTTCTGCCATTTGTAATGCATTATTAATGCCATTTTTAAACTTATAAACGAATGAGGCGATTTAGATTTGAATTAGAACCCCTATAGGCATGCTTTCTATATGTTTTCCAACTTAAAACATTGTTATAGACATAGAAGAATGCAAAAATTCTACAACATGATATCTGAGCGTTGCCTATCTGATTACATTTTTTGGTTATTAGGTCCAATAGATAAGTTTGCCTACTGAAAAGCGAGTATGCAAGAATCAGAAAAGACCTATAGGCATATTCTCTAAGTGCGTGTGCAGAAGCTATAGACATAATATCTACATGAAAGTGTAGATTCCCTATAGTCATGGCATCTAAATGAGAATGTAGAGTTTCTTATAGACATGATAGCTAAATAAGATGCAAAAATCTTATAGGCATGGTAACTATATGAAAATGCATAAGTCTTATACGCATGGTAACTATATGAAAGTGTAGAAGTCTTATAGGCATGGTAACTATATAAAAAGTACTAAAATTATAGATTCCTATAGGCAAGTTATCTACCCATTTTCATGCACAGTTACCCCTCCCTTTTCACTAAACATCCCTGAAAGTATATTAGAGCCCAAAGAGAATAAAGAAAAATACATTAGAAATTGAAAATTACAACCAAGGAGAGCCTAAATCAGACTTTATGTCTGAAGTATGAAGTAAACCATCTCCACTTATCATACATCAAAAGCTTTTCTCTCATTTGGAGTGTGTCAGAGTTCCATAAGAGTCTAATGGATTCCGGCCAGTGTTTACATCTTAAATACATTACCAAACCAGGAAAATAGTGCAGTGTGGAAGGGCCAGCCCTCATATGTCAGGAACTCAAGGTCCCAAGGTAAGGCTCACAAGAGGGGGGGGGGGGCATAACCTAGGAACTAAGAGAGAGTGCAAGTGCAGGAATGGAATTCTGAAAAGGGGAGAGAGAGAAGGGGAATAACTTAAAATCAACACACATAAGGGTATATGGGGAGTAGGAATATCCATGAACACAAGGGAGTAGGCTGATGGGCATACTCGGCAATGGGAGATGCCGGCACACCTCTAGCATTTTTGGAGGTTAAGGTTAAGAACTCAGTTCATGGATAACAACTCATATTGCCATGCCCTGAGTCACCACTCACAAACACATAGGGGTAATGGGGTAGGGAGAAAATATTCATAAAAGAAACAAGCCGTAGAACATAGGCATACTAAACAAAATATCAAACTCCGCAAAAAACAGTAAAGTAGACATGGATACAAAAAAGAACTAACTGTAAGTAAACACATTGGGTTGATGCTGAAACTTAAATTGGAACATGCCAATTTCAAAGAAATAAGTAGAAAAGGCAGTAGTCTTGTAAAAGCCAAAGTGAAAACAGGAAGACAGAATACTATGAGTGTGAGTTCGAGAGAGATTGTAAAATTATGAGGTCTAAAGTGTGTTAAAAGTGTCTGCATTGTGAAAAGGGGGTCTTGTATTTGTAGTGCGGAAAGCATGCAAAAATAAGGTAAGAAAATAATTGAAGACTGATTGTAAATTAATTACATAAGACTCCCTTTGATTAAATGATTCAATTCAAACGGGTATAAAACAATTAAGGAAAGAAATTAATAAAATATTTGTGTAAAACATGCAATTGAGAGCAAATACGTAAAGGGAACGGGCAGGTTTTTTGAGATACACGGTTGTACAATTTAAGGAAATAAAATCAATTAGTAGCCAAAAAATCACAAGGTCAGAGATTTGGTATGAATGAACCAAGTCAGAAAGATGGAAAAGGTTTTAACTTAAGGAAAATGAGTCAACAATCAATTAAACCTATTAAAAAGGAATTTAGAGTCAATCACTAGTTTGAAAACCTTTCTGAAGAAGGATTCGTCACATATAAATCATACAGACACGTTAAACATGAAAGAAACTTGTCGAGCCATTGTAAAATCAGTTGAAACTCTTGTGTAGGAGAGTTTTAGCAAAAATTTAGAATTGTGAAAAAGATGTCCAAACTCAGTTTAGCGACTCAAATTTAGTCTAAAATAGTTAAAGGTTCTAAAACAAAACTCTAGTTCACTTAATCAATATTCGGAGGAATCCCCAAATTCTATAGTTTTCACCTAGAATCAATTACAGGGATGAGGAGGCGAGTAGTCGAAACCAGCTTAGGGGTTTCTTTCAGAAACTCATAAGAAAACATGCAAACTAGTAGAAGGTTTCAAGCCAAACCAGAGTAAAGAAACTAGTTTGGAGCATAATGATGAAAGTTTAACAAGAACAGTTAAGAAAACATGCTTAAGCAGATATTTTTTAGAAGAAACTTTAAACAAGGTAAAATAGTAAGAACCCTTAAGAATATGGTAAAATAATACAGTAGGCGAAGCACATCAGAACATAGTGGAAGAATATAGCAGATCGTAGCATAGAAAATACAGTGGAAGAAAGAACGGAATATAGAAAGCATTAGAAGAACATGCGGGTAAAAGAAGAACATAAGAACACAGTGGTGACAAATACACACAAAAGAAAAGGGAGAGAAAGTCAGATAAACACTTTAAGCATTTTTAGAAAACCCTAAATAAAAAAAAAAGTAATTTTGAAAGAAAAAATTGGGGAAATCGTTTGAAAACTCAAGTAGAGCATGGATACACAAAAGATCTAAAAATAATCATACAAAAACGTAGAAGGGCTAGGGTTTAAGAAGAAACCTAGAAAATTAGAAAGGCCTTGAAAGGTCATTGACCTAAGTCGGAGAGGTCGGAATCAGACTCATACGACTATAGCACACCGCAGCTAAGCCGGAGGTGGCTAGAAACCTCGAGTCGGCGAAGGTCTGAGTGAAGACCTTCGATGTCTCACCTTATATCTTCAAGTATCGAGCACACAGGAGTAATAGAAAGTGATTATAGGATATCTATGACCTAAAAATCCATTGTTTCCAGTGGGTTTCATGATTTCAGACGGTGGGAGACGATTAGGGTTCCAGGAATGTTTGAGAGAGTTTGAGAAACGAAGGGATTCAAAGGCGGCTGATTAGGTGAAATTGATTAGGGTTAGGGGTGTTTGGGAAATTAAAAAGGAAAGGGGGAATTATGGTGGTTGATCAAAATGATCAATGGCCTTGATCAAAAGGGGAGCCAAACGGGTTTTATTAATGGGTAGGGGTCAAGTAATTTAGGAATTGGGATGGTCCGGTTGGAGATTGAAATTGGGTTAATTGGGGGAGGGTAATTTTATTACAATCCATATTCATGTATGTTAGTTCATGCAATAAGTTAGTCAATGTAAATCCATGAAGAGATTATCTTTAATATGATAAGAAGTTAATCCTATTGGTCTTAAATTGTACAAAGATGTATATGGGTGTTTAACAAGTATGAGAAGTTAAACGAATCAAGGATGTTATCTGCCGTATTTTCGGGTAAATCTAGAGGTTCTTAATACAATCAAGAGGTAGTGTTTTAAGGTATTTGAATCATATAGTATCCGTATTATAAGTCTTGAAGTCAAACAAGCTATGAGATAAAAGTCGACAAAAGTTGTCGCAACTTAGATTCATAATTTTACTTAAACATTAGGTCAAATGTTACTAAGATTTTATCCCAATTCACTTAGAATTATGGAGTGATATAACAACCATATTGAATATCTATGAGTCTAGTTTCTAAACCATTAAACCGTTCATCGATACGATCTCGGAGTAGAGAGATATTTGCATTTTTGCGAGACTGCGCCAAGCACCTCTCTATGGGGCCCACTTAGGCGGTTTAAGACATTAGGATCTATAAAGGATGCCTCCAACCCATTTTAAGTCATTTCGTTTCACTATGTTAAGACCTTAGAACTCTAGTAATACCCTCTCAAGGTTCTCTCAAGATTCAAGACCCAAACAAAGGGCAAACAACACAAATCAAGTGTCCGAAATCTCGTGGCGCTAGTAAGTCCCTTGTTCTTTTTGTTGTTGCTCATTTTGTGATGTTATAGATCGTGTGGCAGGTTTTTTTAAAGGGTTTATGTTCTTTAATACTCCCTAAAGTTCTTAATATCAACCCCGGGTGATTTCAAGCCTTCAAAAGTGATTCTAGTGCCGAAAAACACTAATTGTTGCTAGTTTTGCTTCCTTCTTGTTGTGGCAGAATTGGAAGGATATTTAGTGGAGAATTAAGGTCAAATTGGTATTTTTATTTCTGTATAAAGGTAAGGAACCTCTTACTCTATATGTATTTAATATTATCCAAGTTGCGGCTAAGTTATTGAAGCTAGAACTTGTGAAATATATATATCGAAAGGCTTGGTTGTAATGTTATCGGTCGGTGGACTGTTTTGGGGGGGGGGGGCTCAATATTTTTATTATTGATGTTGTTAGGCTGTTTGGTGATTGTTTTGAATGGTGTGAAGTCATATGTATAGGGGATATGTTGTCCGTTTTATCGTAAAATAGGTTGTGATCAGTACATAATAGTTACGACGCTTAAACGTTAACGATAGTGTCATGTCTCCTATTGTGGACTAAGGACTCATGCTATTTGCATAGCTTGAGGTTGGGAAATATATACAAGGTACGTGAGCTATCCCTTTCCTTCTTTTTCATGACTCCGATCGTACATAATGTAATGAACGCGCTTCCAAAGATACTCCACTCTTACAATCTAGTAGTACTTACATTGTTTCCCCTCTTATGGAATGATTGATGTGATGTTGCTTCTCTTATTCTTATGTTATAAATGTTGTTGGTACTTCTTGATTCTTATAAGGTTCATAGTGAAGAGTTAGTCCTAATAATGTGTACATAGGATGCTGATCTTACGTTACTCCGAAAGGTCTAGAACGTGTTTCCATGAGTCGAGCATGAATTATATATATTTATCTATTTTACTCTAGTGAAACGTGCTATAGTCGGCCGGATACGTCACATGTTGTGCAACCACTAATCAGTTGAGTTTAATCGAGCTCCACATGGCCGGTTACTATTCTACCGAGCCTTATGATGGCCGGGTTTACCGAGCCTATTACGGCCGGGTATGATATGATGATGATGATGATGATGCCCACAAAGGCGAATGTTTTAAATGTTTATGTATTTATACATATGTATCATATATTTCATGTCAATAGCCTTCAGAGGTACTCAGATGATATATGTTGTATATTCTCTATCCCCGCTTACATTAATGTTCGTATTTATGGTCCCCTACCTTACATACTCAGTACTTTATTCATACTGACGTCCTTTTATTTGTGGATGTTGTATGTCGTGTTATAGGTTGTGATAGACAGGCAGGTGCAGCTCCCCCACCACAGTAGGTTGTCCAGTTCAGCGGTGATTGGTGAGATCCCTTCTCCGGAATTGCCTTGGTCTTGGTATGCATTTTTGTTATAGACATTATGGGTATGTAGGGGCCCTGTATGTTGCAGCACTTATGTTCCTTTAGACGCTCATAGACAGGTGTCGACTCATGTATAGTTTGGTATGCCTTGTCGGCTAGTTTTTGTTGTATAGTCTTTCATGGTAGCGTGGTAGCTCGTACCTTATATATAGTTTCTTAATTGCCTGTTCATCCCATGTTATGTTGTCCATGATCCATGTCTATCATTTATATTAATCTCGTCAGCCCCAAAAGATAATGAAGAAGGTTATATAAAATGTACATTGGTGCCCGAAAAGTAGGGTCGGGTGCTAGTGATGGCCCTCCAGTTGGGTCGTGACAAATTTGGGTTAAGATTGAAATGAAATATGGCTAAGTTTTAAATAGCCACTTTTCCCTTTTTATTTTATAAAAAAAGTAAAATGATTTCGAAAAATGAATTAAAAGTGCTAAATTAATTAATAGTATATAAATATTAGATTAAAAATATTGAAATAAAATTTGTAATTATAAACGCTATTAACTCTTAAAATAGGCTAGTATTGCAATTAAGTGCAATTTAGCTTTAAAAATACCAAATCATAAAAATGTGCAAAAATTTCCTCAGCTATATTTTGGTATAAATATGAGGATAAAATAAGTGAATCACAAAAAATGATAATTTTGAAAATAATTATTGGTTTTGTACTATTAAAATAAGGCAATAAATTGGTTTAAAAAGTGGAAAAAATAATAAAATACTTGGAAATGATTATATATGCATATATATACTATTTGAAAGTATTTTGCATATATAAAAAAAATATACAGGAAAACATTGGGTATCAACAGCTTTAATTGTTTGTTCTAGTTTTTTTTTGTGTATATGTATATAACTGCAGAGTTTAATCTGGAGTCTGGTCCTAGCCTCACCACTACCTCGTCGGGGTTAGACTAGCCACTTACCAACACATGGGGTTGGTTGTACTGATACTACACTCTGCACTCTGTGTAGATATACCGGATCAGCACTAGATCAACAGTAGTAGGTGTCACGCCCCAAATCGGGGAACATAACCGGCGCCTGACCGGGTTGCCCCAATCAAGCGGACCTGGGTACCTTTCATTCCCATGCGTTACCCCTGTATTGATTGTTTCCCATTAACCAACTATCTTACTAACCATGAATGATTTCACATGAAGCAAAATAAGCCATACATACCTGGTGATTAGTTTTCTTCCGTTAACTTCCTACTTTATGCTTACCCAAGATATCCTACTCTTGCCAACCTTGTTCTTGAAGACTCTTACTTCTACTCACTTCTTTTACTAGAAATCAAGTTCAATAATCATGCATGAGTGTAAAAATTCTATTTTCAAAAGCTATTATATGCAAACCTCTCTTTACCCAATTTAAAACTGAAAATAAAAGAAAATAGTTAGGGTTTTTACCTTGAAATGATTTGGGGAAGTTGAATCTTTGCCAATCTTTGAAGATGAAAGATTTCTTTCTCTAAAAACCCTCTCTTCTCTCTCTAACTTTGGTAAGATGATATGATAAAATGAAGAAGAAATGTGATATATTAAAGAAGAGATCGGGTCAAAATGTTACAAAAATCTGGACCGGGTCAATTATGCGGTGCACTTTGCGACCGCAGAATCAACATACGGTCCGCAGAGTGACCGCAGAATGGCCTCAAAATTACACAAGTTCTGTTACAGAATGCGACCAATATGCCGTCCGCATTCTTGATATGCGATCGCAAAGTGCATCGCAGATTCACTATGCGATCGCATATTGACCGCATTTTCAACACGATTTTTGGGAGACTTTCTGGAAAGCTTTGCGGCAAGAATGCGGTCCGCATAACAGGTTTGCGGTCGCATTCTTGACCGCATATTTGACACTTTTCTGGAAAACTTTATTCTCTTCATTTTTGAAATAAATGAGTTGGTTTTTGAAAGACATGATATGCAACCATCAAAATTTTGACTAACTCTTATATTTTAGAAAAATTTCGCCGGAGTTTCCTTTGTATTATGGACATATCCACCTGTCAGAGGGCCCCCGAAACACATTACCAAACAACAATACACAAATACAACATTTCCCACAACTGGTATACACTTTCTTACCTCAACGAATGCACATATTCTATCACATTGTTACAATTGCACATAAACTAGTCACTTCAATGAATTCTTACCTTATTTAACCATTTTAACACACCATGTACACTTAACAAACCATTACCAATCTACACTTACTATTAGTTGTTTATTTAACACGTAAATCTTTATAAGGCTTTCATTTATCAAGAACGGTTCAAGTGACCCAAGGCAACAACACATTTAACTCATTACAAAATGAAGGAGACTTTACTAATACTAAGAGGGAAACAACTTAGACAAGATGGTAGTTACTAGGAGTAGAAAGGTCACCTAATTTCTTCTAGGCTTGATCAAACAAATGGGGGTACTTTTCTTTCATCTCTTTTTCTGCTTTCCCATGTGGCCTCCTCAACTTGTTGACTTCGCCACAATACTTTAACAGAGGCAACTTCCTTATTTCTCAACTTACGGACTTGCCTATCAAGAATGGCAACTAGGACTTCTTCATATGACAAATCTTCATTAACCTCTATCGCTTCGACTGGCATGATGGTAGATGGATCTCCTATCACTTTCTTTAACATGGACACATGGAATACCGGGTGCACTGATGACATCTCAGGGGGCAACTCTAGCCTATAAGCAACTTGACCAATCCTTTGAACGATCCGATATGGCCCGACATACCTAGGACTCAATTTCCTTTCTTTCCAAATCGCATGACTCCCTTCATAGGAGATACCCTCAAGAACACCCAATCATCGACTTGAAACTCCAAATCCCTTCGGCGAACGTCTGTATAGGATTTTTGACGACTCTGTGCTGTTTTCATTCTTTCCTGAATAACCTTGACCTTTTCCATAGCTTCGTACACCATATCCGGCCCTAGCAATTCCGCTTCACCTACCTCAAACCACCCGATTGGCGACCTACATCTTCTCCCGTACAATGCCTCAAATGGGGCCATCCGAATGCTAGCATGATAGCTATTATTGTAAGCAAATTCTATCAGTGGCAAGTGTTCATCCCAATTACCTTTAAAATCTAAGACACAAGCCCGTAACATATCTTCAAGCGTCTGAATGGTCCGCTCGGCCTGACCGTCGGTCTGCGGATGGAAAGCTGTGCTGAGATTCACCTGAGTTCCCAAACCTTGCTGAAACTTCTTCCAAAAGTTAGCTGTGAACTGAGCCCCGCGATCCGAGATGATAGAAAGTGGAGTGCCATGAAGCCTTACTATCTCCTTGATGTACAACCTTGCATATTGCTCCGCAGTATCAGTGGACTTGACTGGCAGGAAGTGAGATGATTTGGTGAGTCGATCCACTATCACCCATGTTGAGTCGAACTTACGCTGAGTGCGAGGTAACCCCACCACGAAATCCATATTGATCATCTCCCATTTCCACCTTGGTATTTCTATAAGCTGAGTTAATCCACCGGGCCATTGATGCTCGGCCTTCACTTGTTGACAGTTCGGACATTTAGCTAGAAAGCTTGCTACATCCCTTTTCATACCGTTCCACCAATAAATCTCCTTAAGGTCATGATACATTTTCGTGGAACCTGGGTGTACCGAATACTTGGAAATATGAGCCTCTGTCATTACCCTTTCCCGAAGCTCGTCCACATCCGGAACACATAGCCTATCTTGACACCGCAATACACCATCTTCGCTGCTGAGTACAAATGCTGAGGTCTTGTTATTCATGACTGCTTCCTTTACCCGAACCAATGCCGGATCCATGAACTGTTTTTCCTTGATTTCCGCGACGAATGATGATTCTGCTCCATTATGCACCAAAATATCCCCCTCGTCTGACGCCGAGATAAGAACCCCCAAACTGGCTAATTGGTAAACCTCTCGAGCCAGGTGTCTCCGATCCACACCCAAATGAGCCAAACTACCCATGGATTTTCGACTAAGAGCGTCGGCTACCACATTTGCCTTTCCTGGATGGTACAATATCTTCATATCATAGTCCTTGAGCAATTCTAACCACCGCCGCTGTCTAAGATTTAGCTCCTTCTGCTTGAACAAATACTGGAGGCTCTTGTGGTCTGAAAACACATCTACATGAACTCCATAAAGATAGTGTCGCCATATTTTCAAGGCAAACACAACAGCTGCAAGTTCCAAATCATGCGTCGGATAATTCTTCTCATGGTTCTTGAGTTGCCTGGAAGCATAAGCTATGACCTTTCCGTGCTGCATCAATACACATCCCAAACCGACTCTAGAGGCATCACAATAGACTACAAATCCCTCTGTGCCTTCTGGCAAGGCCAATACTGGTGCCGAGGTCAATCTTGACTTCAGTTCTTGGAAACTTTTCTCACATGCTTCGGA